>JADBJO010004665.1:187500-190439 GCA_016801955.1 Conus betulinus
TGAACCCTTCTATGTGACTCCCTTGAAATAAGTGGTGTCCTTTGAATTTTATTCCTAACCTCTGACCCCTTAAATTTGCATTGGAAGAAAGGGGGAGGGGGGGGGGGACGCCACATGGAAGGGAAGCGGGATTCGAGCGGGTAGGGTGGGTGAATCAAATGTTAAAACACCTAAAGGCCCCAGTTTCTTTCATTTCTCCCTCACCCCTCATCTCACATTCTCTGTGTGTCTGTCTGTTTGCCTGTCTCGTTCTCTCTCTCTGCCTCTGTTTGTCTGTCTGTCTCTCTCTCTCTCTGTTTCTCTCTCTCTCTCTCTCTCTCTCTCTCTCACACACACACACCCACACACACACACCACACACACCACACACCACACACACATGTACAGATAGATAGGTAGACCGACAGATAGGTAGACACATAGACAGAGGTGTGTGTGTGTGTGTGTGTGTATAGACAGGTAGATGTGGGCGTGTACGTATACTTATTTCGGCCATCACATCTCTTCTGTTTTCCTACATTTTTTTTTTTTTAACTGTTCTATAATTTCTTTTCCTATCATTTTTTCCCTTACGTGTGTATTTTTAAACTACTATTTTTGTTGTTGTTGGTGGTGGTACTTTTCACTTTTTTTTTAAATTCAGGTAGATGTGGGCGTGTATATGTGCTTATTTTTCATCGATCTGTTTCTCTATCTATCTGTTTTGTCTGTCTATAGATCGATCTATCTTTTGAGGCGTGTGTGTTGTGTGCGTGCATGCGCGCGCGCGTGTGTATATGTGTGTGTGTGTGTGTGTGTGTGTGAGTGTGTGTGTGTGTGTGTGTGTGTGTGTGTGTGTGTTATGTGTGTGTGTGTGTGTGTGTGAGTGTGTGGTGTGTGTGTGTGTGTGTGTGTGTGTGTGGTGTGTGTGTGTGTGTGTGTGTGTGTGTGTGAGAGACGCTATCTTTGTCTGTCTTTCTTTGTCGTACCTTCCTCCCTAGAACAGTGTGATACTATGATACAGGCCTACGCACTGGTAAAACCGAAATGAGAAATGTCACGCGGGTAGCGTGTCTCTCGCTTTCCCCGGGGAGTGTGATGAGGCTCGCGTTTATAAACCTCTTGAAATAGAAAAGAAAGAGAGAGAGATAGAGAGAAAAAAAAAGATTAGTGCCGACGTCTGTGGAATCCGACACTCTGTTCCCTACTTCAGTGTTTGTGACTTTTCTATTTGTCACTTGCGTTTCTGTCGTGTGGCACGGACATGTAGATATGCCGATGGCGTTAGGTCAGTCGTCGTCATTTTGAACCACATGTTTGCGTTGGATTTTTTTTTTTTTTTTTTTTTTTTTTTTTGGGCTTGAAAACCTTCTGTGTCCACCCAGCTGCATTGGGGGGGGGGGGGGGGGGGGGGGTGGGGGGGGTGGGGGGAACGACCTGATTCAGTTCAGGGTAGGCTGAAAGGCGGCGGAAAGTGGGGACGGGCTGTCCTTACCACTATGCTGTCCCCTTGTACGGCGACCCTCTGACAGGTGTATGGCTGATCGGCCATGGGGAACTGTAACCTTACCTTCAATGTTTGAAATGCCTGATTGATTGCTACGTGGTTCTTGCCTCTGAGTGTCATAACAAATAGTCGTTCGTCCGCCAAACAGCAGGGACATAGACTCACCAATCGTTCTTTTTTTCCCAATGTACGTGTGTCAGTTTCCGCGCTGCACTCGCCTCACTTGTAAACTGTTCATAAACGGGATGAAAAGCTGTTTCTGCATCAGCTGGATGGTCCTTGTTGCTGTTGTGTTGTGTTTGTACCCTGGCTACAAGACTCAGGGATCAGCCGAACAGCCGAAGTCCTTGAAACACTATGGTACAAATGCATCAGCTGGGGATGAGAACATTACGTGTGGTGACCGTTTTGATTACCCCCGCCACGTGGGCAGCCACACTCCGATTTCGAGGGATTTTTGGAGACTGACGGGTTTTTTGAATGCTAGGAGGCCCGTCACGACTGAAGACAATCCCCGCGTAACTAAGCAGAGCAGAACAAACAATTTGAACAACAGTTTGATGTAGCCTTGGTGTTCCAGCCTGTTCAGTTTGGCCTGACACTGCCTTAAGCCACAACGGCGGGGCTCGATTTGAAAATCAGTCGCGCGGGGACTGTGAAGCCAAGGGTCATTTCCTCCGTTATCCACGTGCGCTGAGATACTGAACTCACAGTGCGCTGAGATACTGACTCACGTGCGCTGATGATACGGACTCGCGTGTGCTGAGATACACGACTCAGGTGGTGCGCTAAGATACAGACTCACGTGCGCTAAGATAACAAGACTCGCGTGTGAAATCAGCCCTCGCGCGGGACTTGTGAAGCCAAGGTCAGTATTCCTCCGTTACTCACGTGAGCTGAGATACTGACTCACGTGCGCTGAGATACGGACTCACTCGCGTGTGCTGAGATACAGACTCGTGCGCTAAGATACAGACTCACGTGCGCTAAGAATACAGATGAACTCGTGCTGCTAAAATACAGACGGGCGCAGGCAACGCAATACTGTTTTCCTGTTCAGTAGCCGTCATAAAAAAAAACACAACTTGTTGAACTGACGTGTCTCAACAGAGTGATGAGGGCACAAAAGACTTCTAAGAACTGGAGAGCAAAAACAACTTTTAGTCCAGGGCGTAGTGTTTGACACGAGTTGGTGCAGATCTGTGGGTGAGACGCTAATGGCGCAGCGCTAACGTTAGTGACCGTGTATTGGAGTAAGTGTTACACTCATCTCACTAATCACTGCTATATGCCGACAATGTACTACGGCGTGGTTAGCGTTTTTTGTCTTCCATGACGTGGACACCGGATGCGTTCGTGTTGTCACGGGAAACAGGTGCTCTTTTGCTTGATTTATTATGAGGGGTGCATTAATACTTCTTCCTGCCTTTGTTTTGTTTGTTTTTACCTTTCC
>JADBJO010004666.1:0-2500 GCA_016801955.1 Conus betulinus
AAATCAACACCAACGACCAAATACGAGTCCCTAGTCCCTTACACCTCACCAAATCACCCTCCTCCTACCATGGCTAAAACACCGTGGTGGATCTATCATCACTCACAAACACCAGCCTCACACGATATCTCGATGATTGATGGGTGATCATTTCTTGACCCCCTCCTCTCCTCTACCCCCCACCCCCACCACCCTCCCTTCCCTGCTGCCCATTTCCTCTCCGTGGAGAACTGAAACGATGAATGGCGTTTTGATGGAGTAGGTGTGGTGGGGTTGGGGGTGGGGGGCGAACGAAAATGTGGATTGGTAGAAAGGTGTTTCTTGTTTTGATTCGTTTTTTTTCCGATACGGAGTACGGAAAAATGCGACAGTCACTTAGTGCGCCCTTTGTTCATGGGCGGGGGGGGGACCGGAAGATGTCCTTGTCAAAGAGGTTTCCTTGGTCACTGGGGGGGGGGCTTTTTCTTTTGTCTTGTTACTCTCTCTTCTCTCTCTCTATCTCTCTCTCTCTCTGTCTACTGTCTCTCTCTCTCTCTCATCTCTGTCTCTCTCTCTTCTCTATCCCGCTCTCTGTCTCTGTCTCTCTTATCTCTCTCGGTCTCTCGCGCTATCTCTCTATCTCTGTATCTCTTGTTCTCGGTCTCTATCTCTCTCTCTCTCTCTGCTTCTCTCCTATCTCTGTCTCTGTCTCTTCTCTCTATCTTCTCTGTCTCTCTCTCTCTCTCTCTGTTATGTCGTCTCTGCGCTCTAGCTCTCTCGCTGTACTCTCTCTCTCTATCTCGTTCTCTACTATCTCTCTAGTCCCCAGATCTGTTATAGCGATAATAGATATGCTCTATATGTATATGTCGCTCTCTACTCATCTAGAGCTATGTCTCTGTCGCTCTATCTCTCTCTATCTATCTGTCTCTCTCTATATCTCTCTGTCTCTATGTCGCCCTGCTATATATATCTATAGCTAGCGGTCGCCTTCTTCTCTCTCTCGACGGTTATATGGGGATCGAGATATAAGATATCCTCAGATCGTCATAGATATCGCAGATAGGTAGCGGTAGCTCTCTCTCTCTCTCTCGCTGTCTCTGGTGTCTCTGTATATATATCGCTGTCGCTGGATACGAGATTAGTGGATAGGTGATCTCTCGCTACTCTATTACTGTCTATGTATAGACTGATCGATGTCTCTGTCTCTCTCTTGCTCTTCATCTATAGCATCGGTCTCTAGATAAGAGATATCTATATATGTACGACTAGATATAGATATCTCGTCTCTGTCTCTATCTCTATGTCTCTATCTATATCGCTATATATATCTGAGATTATAGATCTTCCTGTATCTCTCTCCTCTACTCGATTCTGTCTCTCTCTATCTCTCTCGGTCCTCTCTCTCGTCTCTCTCTCTTCTTCTCTCTGTCTCTATCTCTATCTCTGTCTATCTCTCTCGTATCTCTCTCTCTCTATGGCGCGCTCTCTCTGTCTCTCTATCTATGTCTGTCTCTTCTCTCTGCTCTCTGTCTCTCTCTCTTCTATCCTCTCTTCTGCTCGCTCATCTCTCTCTTATCTGTCTTCTCTATTCTGCTCTCTGTCTATCTCTCTCTCATCGTCTCTGGCTCTCTCTCTGTCTCTCTCTCTCTCGCTGTGTCTCTGCTGTCGCTCTCTCTCTCTCTCTCTCTGTCGCCTCTTCTCTCTTTCCGCCTCTCTGTCTTCTTGCTCTCTCGCTCTCTCTCTGGCTCTCCTCCTCTCTCTCTGCTCGCTGGTCTCTCCTCTCTCTCTCTGTCTCTCGTCTCTCTCTCTCTCTCTGTCTCCTCTGTATCTCTCTCTCTCTGCTCTATCTCTCTCTCTCGGTGTGTGCTCTCTCACTCTCTCTCTCTCTGTTCTCGTCTCTCTCTTCTTCTTGTCTCTCTTCTCTCTCATCTCTAGTTCTCTCTCTCTCTCTCCCTGGTCTGTTCTCTCTCTGTCTCTCCCTCTCTCTCTCTTCTCGTCTCGCTAGCTCTCTCTGTCTCTCTCTTCTCTTCTCGGTCTCTCTTCTCTCTCTGGTCTCTCCTCTCTTCTCCATTTCAGTCCAAAGTCACTTAATCATCATTACTTATTTTATTTTGTAATCAGTAGAGTTCTGGTGTGAGAAGATGGATGAGATTGGACGGTATAGATTTTAGAGTTTTCACGTTATTTTTAATCTTAAGACCGGAATTGGATACTGACCTCCTGGGGTGTAGGAGGTATGAGCAGATAAACTGTCGTTATTTCTTTCGCTTCCGTGCCGTTGTTTCTTTCATTTTTTTGGGCTAGTGTTCTGACGGTCGTTCTCTTTGTTTTATTCTGCGTCCGTTTATTTCTTTCTTTCTCTTTCTTTCTTTCTTTTCTTTTCATTTCATTTTCATTCTTTCTTTTCTGTGTCGTTTTTGATTTTTGAAAAAATGTTCTTTTCTTTTCTTCTTCTTCTTCTTTTCCACTTTCTTTCATTTCTCTCTACATGTCATCAGTGCGTTTTCGTTTTCCTTCA
>JADBJO010004666.1:10000-17500 GCA_016801955.1 Conus betulinus
CTTATAAGATTCGGGGTTACAACGCTCCCAAACACTGGGAGGAGGGAGGAGGAGGAGGAAGTGTGGAAAAAAAAAAAGAGACCTGGGCCGGTGGGGTGGGGTGCGGTGAGGGTCTTATCACACACATTATTGGTCTTTACCTATAAATAGTTGCAAGCTTGGAAAAAAAAAACCCCACCACGGTTGGGGGGGTTTAGAGGCAGCAACTTTAATTGAGTTCCTTTGACAGGTACCCTAAATGAGTTCCGTGTTTTGAGGAGTTTACACTGAGAACGTCTGGTCGAAGGTATTTATAGAATCAGCGGTGGCCAGTTATGGCTTGGTTCATTCAGTGCTCTGTCTGTCTGTCTGTCTCTTTGTCTGTCTGTCTGTCCCTCCCCCTTTTTTGTCTGTCTGTCTCTCTCTGTCTCTCTCTCTGTCTCTGTCTCTCTCTCTCTCTCTCTGCCCGTCTGTCTGTCTATCCGTACCTCCTCTCTCTTTCTTTCTCTCTCTCTCTCTCTCTCTCTCTCTCTCTCTCTCTCTCTGTCTGCCCGTCTGTCAATTTGTCTCTGTCTCTGTCTGTCTCTGTCTGTCTGTCTGTCTCTCCCCCCCCCCCTCTCTCTCTCTCTCTCTGCTTTAATTTCTTCTAAGGGAAAGAATGTTTATAATTCTTCCATACTCTCATTTACACCGAAAAAGACATGATAAAATTGATATGAGATCTAAAACACCACCACCACGAACAGCAACAACAAACGACAATAACAACAACAACCGCATGCCTATGCGAGGAAGAAGGAGACCTCATCCTCCTGCTGGTGCCAAGCAAACAGTATCACTCAGAATGCTCAACATTCTCCAGTGGAATGCAGAAGGGGTGTATAGAAGAAACGTGGCCTGGCAGAAAGGATGCAACAAGAAAATATTGATATCGCATGTGTCCAAGAGACACATTTGACCGTAAACCATGGCTTTCAAGTGAAGGGTTACGAGACCATCAGGGTTGGACCGTGAGGAAAAAAAAAACAAAGGAGGGGTGTTTGTCTTGGTGCGGAATTCCATCGCCGCACAAGAACTCAAGATCAACACCAATCAACAGGCAGAGATCCAAGGGGTTGATATAGTCCTTAAAGAACACAACATCAGGATCTGCAATGTCTATTGCCCTCAAGATCGTGATCTTTCCCTCACATACATGAACATCCCAGACAACAACTGCGTGGTGGTGGGCGATTTTAACCGTCACTCAGAGAGATGGGGCTATGACGAGACGGACAAGAGAGGCGAAGAAGTTGAGGATTGGGAGATTGACACACATCTTCATCTCATCAACCAAGAAGATGGTGAACCCACGTTCTACTCTAGACGCTGGATGACCACATCAACACCAGATCTAGCGTTCGCCACCAACGACTTGTTCGTCAGAACCAAAAGAACAGTCCTCAGCCAGCTTGGAGGAAGTGACCACAAGCCCGTCAAACTCTATCAACCTCAACTTGCAAGCTCCTCAAGCAAAGCGTTTCCCCGCTGGAATTATAAAAAGGCGGATTGGACTCTCTTCGAGACCCTCACAGATAAATACACAAAGCCAATCAACATCAGGTAGAAGGACTCAAGCAAGATGGTTCAAGAGTTCACAAAGGCCGTCTTGAAAGCTGCTACAGAATCCATCCCAAGAGGAGCACGCAAAGACTACAAGCCCTACTGGAAGGAGGAACTCCAGAATCTGGAAGATGCCGTTACGGAAGCCAGGGACCGAGCAGAAAAAAAAAAACAGCCATTACTGGAGAACAACATAGCGCTGAAGGAAGTAACTGCCAGATACAAGCTGTCCTGCGCACAAGCTGCAAGGAAAAACTGGCAAGAGAAAACTGAAAGCTGAATCTCGACAAGGATGGCAGCAAGCTGTGGAAACTGGCTAGAACCCTCAATAACGAAATAACAAATCAGTCCACAATAACAATACCAGAGAATGGAAATTACCTCTCTGGAAACAAAGGAGCAGACCACTTCATAGACGTCTATGAAAACAGCAGCAATCTGGAAGTCCCTCCTGAACATAGAGCTGCAGTGCACAGGGCCCAAGGTGAACTTCATGAGAAAGAGCCCCAAGAGGAAGTCATGACCACAGCTTTCATAGAGAAAGAGCTGAAGGAAGCGTTGCAGAGCCTCAACCTGAAGAAGTCACCTGGACCAGACGGACTCACCAATGAAACGATTCTGCTTCTTGGGATGAAGAGCAAGGCAGTCCTTCTAACAATTTTTAACTCCAACTGGAAGATAGGATTAGTACCACAGTCTCGGAGGAAAGCAGACATGATCCCCGTTCACAAAAAGGGAAAGGACAAGTCGAAGGCTGACAGCTACAGACCCATCAGCCTTACAAGCTGCTTAGGAAAGCTGATGGAGAGACTGGTCAACACAAGGCTTGTCTGGCACCTTGAGGAGTATCAACTGCTGAGCCCTGAAGAGGCAGGCTTCCGCCAACACAGATCAAAAGAAGATCAGATCACACTCATCACTCAAAGCATAGAGGACGCTTTCCAAGAAAAGAAGAACACGCTTGCTGTCTGGATTGGCATGGAGAAGGCGTTCGACAAAGTCTGGAAGGACGGACTCAGGCTTAAACTACGGCGATGTGGTGTGTCTGGGAGGATGTACACCTGGATCAGCCAATACCTACACAACCGCCACGCCCGAGTAAAGATTCAGGGCCAAAAGAGCAAGAAGAAGGTGCTGAGACAGGGAGTACCACAAGGAGGAGTCCTTTCGCCAACGCTGTTTCTCATCCTTATAGATGACATCGTCAGAGATCTGCCAAGAGGGGTCAGAGGAGCGATCTACGCAGATGACCTGGTACTATGGTGCTCTGAAGAGTACACCACTACAGCACAGGTACGCCTTCAGACTGCGCTCAATAAGATCAGCGACTGGACCAAGGAATGGCTTGTCTCTGTCAACTCAAGCAAAACAACCTACACCGTCTTCAGCCTATCCAGCAAGAAGCAAGAGGCGAAGCTGACTCTGAATAACCAAAGGCTTGCAGAGGAACCCACACCTACCTACCTGGGAGTGACCTTTGACCGCAGGCTCACTTGGAAACAGCAGATCACCAGATGCTGTAGCAGGGCCAAGCTGAGACTGACGATCATGAGGAAACTTGCAGGAACGGACTGGGAGGCTGACGAACGTATCCTGAAGAGACTGTATACGGGGAGAGTCAGACCTGTAGTTGAGTACGGGACATCAGCATGGGCATCAGCTGCTAAGTCTAACCTTGACCATCTCAACAAGATACAGAACCAAGCTCAGCGTGTCATAACTGGCGCCATGAGATCCACCCCAATCCTGAAGATGGAAAGACCACTGGGCTACAGTCATTGGAGGACAGAAGGGACACAAAGATCCTCATCCAGGCAGCAAAATTTAAACGCCTTGAAAACTATCCAATAAACGACAGAATGAGCAGACCCACCCAAGTGCCGGCTGAAAAGAGGCAGCTTCATCCACCAGTCAAGACGACGCCTTGAAATACAAATCCCAGTCTTGATGGAACACGAAGCAAAGCCTATCGCGGCAAATGTCACCCACCCATCTTGGAAGAGACAGGTGTTCCCAATAGTCGTCACCAGCATTCCCGGAGTGGAGAAGAGAGGAACACAGTCAGACATCCAAAGGAAAGCCCTGGCCATGGAGTACATCTGCAACCAGTACCCCCAGGAAGACTGGACCCATGTCTTTACAGATGGCTCCGCCACAGAAGCAACGAGGGATGGTGGAGCTGGAATCTTCCTCTGATATAGAGACGGAGATGAAGAAATTGCAATCCCAACAGGAAAATACTCCACCAACTTCCGAGCTGAGGGGGAAGCTCTCTGCGAGGCAGCCAAAACAGTCTCGCAGAACTCCATAAGAACAATAGCGCAGGTGGTGGTGTTCTCAGACGCTCTCTCCGTGCTCCAAGCCCTCAAGAACTCCCGCTGCAAAGAACAGAATCATCTACTTCAGCCCTTGTTGCCCTGACTGCCAGAGTGGAGAAAGTGGTGATACAATGGGTACCAGCACACTGAGGTATCAGAGGCAACGAAAAAGCGGACATTCTGGCAAAAGACGGTGCACAGAAGAAAGCAGGCCAACAGCCTGGTGTCATACGCTGAAATCAAGACAATCATCAAGGCACAGCAAAGTATAAAGTGGCGCCCCCAGCACCCCAAACACAACCCAGAAGACAAATACCATTTGCTGGGACGACGGGAACAAGTCAAGATCTTCCGCCTGAGGACTGGACACAATCGCCTGCTCCACCACATGCACACAAAATTTGGCATTGGACAGAGTGGAGAGTGCCCTTGTGGTGAGGGACCAAGGACAACCGACCACATCCTTCAAGACTGTATGACGCCTGCAGCATCCAGAAGGAAGTACTGGCCAACACCGACAGCAGTGGAAGCCAAGTTGTACGGCACCCTGGAGGAGCTGCGGTGGAGGACATAGAGGACACCGGGCTGCTCATCTAATGGGAAGCGAACGAGGAAGAAGAAGAAGACAACAACAACAGCAGCAACAACAACAACAACAACAACAACAACAACAACAACATTAATATCACTGTCTGAGCACAAAAACGAAGCAACAGAAGAGTACGGAAAAAATTAAAACATTCTAACGTGTCTGTCTGTCCTTATCTCTGTGTGTGTGCGCGCTGTCCTTATCTCTGTGTGTGTGCGTGTGTGCGTGTGTGCGTGTGTGCGTGCGTGCGTGCGGCGTGCGTATGTGCGTGCATGTGTGCGTGTGTGTGTGTGTGTGTGTGTGTGTGTGTGTGTGTGTGTGTGTGTGTGTGTTTGAGAGAGAGAGAGAGAAAGAGAGAGGGAGAGAGAGAGAGAGAGAGAGAGAGAGAGAGAGAGAGAGAGAGAGAGAGAGAGAGAGAGAGAGAGAGAGAGAGAGAGAGAGAGAGACAGACAGACAGACAGAGAGACACAGACGGAGAACACTGATTTCAAATACTTTCACTCGAATTTTGTAGGCCTACATTTGTTTTGTTCTTTAAATTAATGTCACACTTTCTGATAGGAATATAATTATCTTTTACAGTTTCAGGAAAAGAAAAGAAACTAAGAACGGAGGATACACAGAATGTTCAAAAACACCACACTTTGTAAGACAATGTTTGTGTAAGCAAAGAAACACAATCTGCACAATAACAAACATGTTGGAAGTGGACGGGAGAGGGAGGGGGAGGGAAGGGGAGGAAAGGGGGGGGGGGGGTAGGGAGGGGGCAGTCACTTTCTTCACGCTAACCGAAAAAACGTGACATTGTTGCCCCAAAGTACCCGACCCCCTTCCTACCCCCCCCCTCTCTCTCTCTCTCTCTCTCTCTCTCTCTCTCTTCTCTCTCTCTCTCTCTCATTACTCCCCCCTCTACCCCCACCACTTTGTCTCCTCAACACAGACATCGTCTCCCACCCTCACGTCTTCTTCTCCGCCCCCCTTCCTCCCCCCCCCCCTCTCTCTCTCTCTCTCTCTCTCTCCCCGTCCTCCTGCACTCTCTCCTCTACCCCTCCCTACACCCCCACACCCCCATCCTCAAGCCATTCATGCTTCTCTCTCAAGCTGCGACACGTAAGAATGGTAGCAATGCTGTTATCAACGGGGGCTGGAATTTCTCTGCAGAATGCCTGCCCTTCATTCCTGACCCCTGACTATCGTTGGTGGAACGGGAAGGTAGGTAGGTAGCAGTAGGTGTGTAGACCTTAGCGTGTGTGTGGTGCGTGCGTGCGTGCGTGCGCGCGCGCGCGCGCGCGCGCGCGCGTGTGTGTGTGTGTGTGTGTAAGAGAGAGAGAGAGAGAGAGAGAGAGAGAGAGAGAGAGAGAGAGAGAGAGAGTGTGTGTGTGTGTGTGTGTGTGAGAGAGAGAGAGAGAGAGAGAGAGAGAGAGAGAGAGAGAGAGAGAGAGAGAGAGAGAGAGAGAGATGGGGGGTGGTGGTGATAGAACACATAGTGCCAGCGGTATTTCTTCAGTGGCATGACCTTTCTTCTGTCACCATGATTAACGGCTAGGAAGGAGGTTGGGGGGGGGGGGGGGTGCGAGGGTGGAGGGGGGGGGTAGGGGTGAAGGGCGAGGTGGTCAGGTCAAGAGTGAGCACACTTTCAGGTAGCCTACATCATATTTGAGGGTCTGGGACTATAATGCACAGCTCCGTCGTGTGGTGGGCTAGCCGTTCCGGTAGCAATGGCAGAATCGAAATGAAAGAAAGAAGAAAGAAGAAGAAAGAAAGAAAGAAACAAACAAACAACAAAAAAAAAAAAAACAAACAAAAACCCAAGGGTTTCAGCAAGAGTAAATGCATTCTGAGAACAACAAATAAATAAATAAACCTATTCAGCAAGAGTAACATGCATTCTGAGAACAACAAATAGATAAAGAAATACATAGGTTTAGTAGGAGTAACCTGCATTCTGAGAACACTAAAATAAAGAAATACAGAAATAAACGGATTCAGTAAGAGTAGCACGCATTCTGAGAACAACGCATAAAGAAATAAACGGATTCAGTAAGAGTCACATGCATTCTGAGAACAACACATAAAGAAATAAACGGATTCAGTAAGAGTCACATGCATTCTGAGAACAACAAAATAAAAAGAAATAAACGGATTCAGTAAGAGTCACATGCATTCTGAGAATAACAAATAAAGAAATAAACGGATTCAGTAAGAGTAACATGCATTCTGAGAACAACAACAGCAATAAACAGCAACAGCAGCAATAAACCGCAACAGCAGCAATGAACAGCAACAACAGCAATAAACAGCAACAGCAGCAATAAACAGCAACAACAGCAATAAACAGCAACAACAGCAATAAACAGCAACAACAGCGGTAAATCCCGTGACCACTGCACGTAGATAGAACAACTTCAACAGCAGCAACACCACCACCAACAGCAAGAGCAACAGCCAGCAGCAGCGACGATGCCAGCGAGACAGCAACAGCATTAGCAGCAGCAAGGGCAGCAGCAGCAGCAGCAGATGCAGCAACGACAATAACAGCAACGCCTTCGCCACTTCTAACATAACATTAACAACAGCAAAAACAACAATAACAACAACAACAGCGGCAGCAGCAGTAGCAGCAGCAAGAACACCCACGAGATAGCAATAGCAAAAGCGGCACTTCACCATCATCAACGACAACAGCAGCAGCAGCAGCAACAGCAGCAGCAGCAGAAGCTGAAGTTCAAAGAACAACACCAACAATAGCGGCAGTAACACAAGAAGTGGCAGTACGAGTAGTAACGACAATACCATCACCACCACCACCACCACCACCACCTCCACCACGTACAAGTGGTGTGCTTCAGGATATTTTTTGTACTTCTTTTTTTCTATTGTAGACTGTGGCTTCTTCATCCGAATTCAAATACAGACCTAGCGTCATCTGAGTCTGGCATTTGAGAAATATCATTTCCTCCGACATTTTCTGGGGAAAACACTCTGTCCTCTTTTGCTGTGTTCTCTTCAAAT
>JADBJO010004666.1:20000-22500 GCA_016801955.1 Conus betulinus
GAACACTTCCACACAGACAAGTAACATTCGAATACCTGATCTTGTCACAACACACCCCTCCCACCCCCCCACCCCACCTTGAACACACACACACACACACAGTTTTCCCACAACAACAACCACACACGCACACACACGCACACACACACACACACAACACACACCACAGACCTCGCATCAGACCTGTCGTGTGACGTGTGAGTTTTGCCTTCACAGTGAGGTCTCTCCAAAACTGGGTAATTGTAACTTTTTTGTTCATAGGGTGTGTACCACACCTATATTCTACATGACACGCAAAATCTCAGGTTTTTTTTTTTTTGTCATGCATACTGTCTTACCAAATCAATAGAAAAAATAACTTTGCTATATTGTTTTGTGGTTTCCCAATCATTTACAAACATAACTTGAAAAAAAATCACAAGTCAGTGTTTATTAATTCTGTTTTAAATGATTAAAAAAAAAAACATGTATCGAAATGGTCAGTTTCGGTAGGGGTGGGGGGTGGGGGTGGGGGTAAGTAAGGGGAGATTGTAGCTGGTATAGAAATGTTAAACTGACCCAGTTCATGAGACCAAAGACCTGTTCACCACGGCATTTGAGGTCCTCCGATGAGGTCGGTGACTGACCCTCATGCCGAGCTGCCTTGACACTCAAGGTCACAGGCCGCCTGGGACGAAGAAGAGGACAGGATCAGAAGGTAAGAAGAAAGCTCCCTTCAAAGAGCCTCCCCACGTGGAAGGCCCAAAGTGTCCCAGCGACGGAAGAACGCGAGACGGGAGATAACCCTGAGATCAAAGACGGGGGGGACAAAGTGACGATGATACACTCTGCTGGAAGAAGAAAGATTCCCTTGAACGCCAGAGTAATGAGAGACGGGGAAAGGCTCGGCTAATGACGTCACGGGAACGGCGTGCTCCATGCGAAAAAAAAACCCCATCTTATCACATCCAGCGCGGATTTTCCAGCCGCTACCTCCCCTTCCCTATTTGGGGGTGTTTGGAGAGTGGGTGGTGGGCTCCGGTCAAGCATTTCCCTATCACCCGGTGAAATGTTATGACTGACCCTGGGTCACACATTCTGATCTGTTTGAGTATAGCTGAGGATAGACGACCGTACCTTGCGCCCGTAAATGTTATTCCTGCGACCTTCTGTCTTGGGATGATACTATTGTCATCACCCCCACCACCACCACCACACCACCACCACCACCACCACCACCACCACAATAACAACACACAAAACAACAACAAGAATAATCAATTTTCATTATGACGATGACTACAACCATAACACTGACCAAAAACCTTCAACCACAATATGCTGGATGATGGTGACGATGACGATGATGATGATGATGATGATGAGATGATGATGATGATGATGATGGCAAACCATAATAGATTAATGATGAGAAGACGAAGAAGAAGAGAAGAAGAAGAAGAAGAAGAGAGAGAAGAAGATGAATGATGAATGATGAAGGAGATGAAGAAAGAAGGGCAGAGAAAAAGAAGATGATGATGATGATGATGATGATGCTGACCATGATGGTGTTGAGGCTATTTGTGATTGATGATGGCAAACCACAAATAGTACTAATGATTCATGAAAAGAAGAAAGAAGAAGAAGAAGAGAAGACGAAGAAGCAGAAGCGAGAAGACGAAGATGATGATGGATGATGATGATTGATGATGATGATGATGGATGATGATTGATTGAATGATGTGTGATTGGATGATGAGGAGAAAGAAGAAGAAGACGAAGAAGAAGAAGAAAGAAGAGAAGAAAGAAAAAGAAGAAGAAGAAGAAAGAAAGAAAGAAGAAGGAGAAGGAAAGAAGGACGATACGATGAAGGAGAGGAAGCGAACTTCGAATTTATGAGGAGGAAGGAGGAGGAGGAGGAGGAAGGAAGAGGAAGAGAGAAGAAGAAGAAGAGGAGCAAGAAGCGCAGAAGCAGGGAAGAAGAAGCAAGAAGAGGAAGAAGAGGAGGGAGAAGAAAGACAAGAACAAGCAACAAGAAGAACAAGAAGGAGAGAAGGAAGAACGGAAGAGAAGATGGGATAGACGGTGAGAGAGAAGGGGGGGTTGACGGATGTGAGGAGCGATGATGAGAGGAATGTGAAATGATAGGAGGCAAACATTAATAGTAGCTAGATGAAGGAAGAGGAAGAGGGAAGAAGAAGAAGAGCGATGCTGCATGCTGAAGAGCTGAAAGCTGCTGCTGCTGCTGCTGCAGGCAGCTGCTGCTGCTGCTGCTGACTAATGATGACTGAAGATGACGATGATAAGATGACGTGATGAATGATGAGAAGCAGAAGAAGAAGAGAAGACAGAAGAAGCGAAGAAGAAGAAGAAGACGAAGAAGAACAGAGAACCTGAGGAAGAAAAAGAAGTGATTATGAAGTGAGGAGGGATGGGATGGGGATGATGAGGATTGGGGAGATGGGGAGGATGAAGGATGACCCGAACGAATCGAAGAAGAAAGAAAGAGAGAAAGAAAGAT
>JADBJO010004666.1:42500-47500 GCA_016801955.1 Conus betulinus
GAGAGAGAGAGAGACGGAGAGAGAGAGAGAGAGAGAGAGGAGGAGAGAGAGAGAGACACACACACACACACACACACACACACACACACAAAAAGCTTCTCTTCTCATATTTTAGCTGTGTTGTTTTCCACGCCTATTCAGTAATGTTGCTCCAATACCATTCATTCCTGCTACCCCTAATCACACCCACACCCATACCCATACCCATACCCACACCCACACCGCAATAGCTCCTGTGTCACTACTCTAACTTCCTAGTTCCGACCACGAACCGAAATAGCATAAAGCAACCAATTAGAGATTGACAAACAACACAGACCTTGTCATTCGACCTCGTGTGGACAGACGAGACCAAATTTTCCCCCCCCCACCCCCCACCCACCCACCCCCCACTCCTCATTTTGGTTTTAGTTTCAGCAGTGGCGCCAGTCTAATTTTATCTCTGCACGCGGCGGCTAGCAGCGACTGACCTTGAGAGGTCACCTAATACTGGAGTGTCGCCCGGTGGAGACGAGATCAATGCCAACATCTGCTTCAAGAGAGCAGGTTGCATGGAGAGTCCTGATGGCTTGATGTCCATGGTGTGCTGATCACCTTGTTTTGTTGAAGACCATAGCTTCTTGCCTGGGAAATTGTCGTTGTTGTTGTTGTTGCTGTTGTTGTCGTTGTTGTTGCTGTTGTTGTTGTTGTTGTTGTTGTTGTTTTGTTGTCGTCGTCGTTCTGGTCACATGTAGGATGACAGGTGTTTTGTCATCAGGTCAAGGCATGATTGGGAGCGGGATTTTTTTTTTTTATTGTGGACATTTACAGTCCTAGCCACTGACAGCTGACGTCAATGTGTCAGTATTTGTGTTATGATATATAGTTCTGATCAGAGTGAGAGAGAGAGAGAGAGAGAGAGAGAGAGAGAGAGAGAGAGAGAGAGAGAGGGAGAGAGAGAGAGAGAGAGAGAGAGAGTGTGTGTGTGTGTGTGTGTGTGTGTGTGTGTGTGTGTGTGTGTGTGTGTGTGTGTGTGTGTGTGTGTGTGTGGTGGTGGGTGCGTGCGCGCGTGCATTTGTATATGTACGTGCCTCTCTCTCTCTCTCTCTCTCTCTCTCTCTCTCTCTCTCTCTCTCTCTCTCTCTCTCTCTCTCTCTCTAACACATTTTGTCCAGAAGGTACAAAACGACTAATGCCAGATTATACAAATGTTTCGGTTCATATGGCATTATTCAAAAGAGCCCATTCATCCTCTCTCTCTCTCTCTCTCTCTCTCTCTCTCTCTCTCTCTCTCTCTCTCTCTCTCTCTCACACACACACACACACACACACACACACACACACACACACACGCGCGCGCGCGCGCGCGCGCGCGCGCGCGCACTACCGCTTCCTCTACTTTACCGCACACCCTCCACCCACCCCTCCGTACCGATCCTCCCCCACCACCTCCCTTCTGTTTCTCTTAACACTATACGGTTGCATCTTCTTCTTTATGTATATATATATATATATATATATATAACAGATATATAAATGATTAAAATGTAAATGCTAAAACCTACAGCGCTGTTTCTTGCTGGTGCAGTCGTCAGGTATGGGGGGGTCGGTGTTGTCGGTGTTTTTTAATACGTGTTCGCTGTCTGCCATCACGTGCGGTCAGTGTTTTTCAAGTGTTTTTGATTTCTGCTCCCTGATAGGAACTTCCATTTGTGTCTGCAATTGTTAACCATTTCTATCCTAGTGTTTAGGGTTGCTAATTTTGGTTTGCATAGGATCATATATTTTTCTGTTAGGCATAAATTACATCTTTTTGAAATGTTATTGTATGATGCAGCTCTTTTTAAGATTTTCCAGGATATGTTGTAGTCTATTTTTTTATCTTTGAGTTTCCAAATATATTTACTCAATTCTGATTGATTTTTGTATCTTTCTTTGTTAAATGACTGTTTATGATTTGCATATCTAGTTTTAAACTGGTTTTCAGTGATACCTATATATGTTTTCTTCAGTGTTCTCTGATTTTACAATGGCTTGGTATACAATATTGCTGTGGAGGCATTTATTGTTTAGAGGGCACTGTTGTTTCTTGGTACAGTTGCAAGATTTCCTTTCTTCAGCCTCGTTTGTCTCTGCACTGCTTTTCGTTTTGTTGGTTGAATCAATGATGTTTTTGAGATTCGGCATACATGAGTATGATAATGTGATGTTGTGCCTGTTAAATATCTTAAACAGCTTGTGCTCTTTTGGGAAAGAAGATGTCAGAATTTTAAAGAATTCTTTCCCAACGTTTGTTTTAACTCTTCCATCGTATGGGGGTTGTACCATATGATTTTTCCTTTTCCTGTTCTTCTTGTGTCTGCTCATATCATTTCCTGGATCATAGTGTAATTTGTAGTTGTAGCCACTTTGGTGTAACGCTTCTTGGTATTCAGCTGCAGTGTGTTGTTAAATACTGTTTCATTACATGACAGATTAGATAATCTCTTGTTTATGCCTCTAGGTATCGTTTTGAGTATGGAAGGTGGGTGATTACTTTTGATATTTACATAGACAGGTGTGTCATTTGGTTTTTTGTATGGTTTAAATACACCATCACCCACCTTCCATACTCAAAACGATACCTAGAGGCATAAACAAGAGATTATCTAATCTGTCAAAGTTTTAACAGATGCCGCTCCCAACCCGGTTGAGCACTTTTTTAAAGTTATTGTTGGTTAGCAACACAATTATATATATATAGATATAGATATAGATAGAGATAGATAGATAGATAGATATAGATAGATAATTCTGGAAGTATTGGTCATCTTGCATAGGTTTTGGGCCACTGTCAATATATATTAAAAAAAAAAAAAAAAAAAAATTCGGATAACCAATAGGGCATTGCGTCTCTGTGGACATTCAAAGCTAATCCAAACAATTTTGGGGACCGTTTTTTTTCGCTGTGCTGTACTGCTGTCGCTGACGGGGTTCACGGACTTCAGTCGGTCCTGACTGCTGCTGGTGAAGAAGTTCTTATTGACTAAAACTTCCCCTGCCCCCCCCCCCCCCCCCCCCCACGCCCCTCTCCCCTTCCATCCTCCCTGGTTTTCATTTGGAATCAATGGCAGCCTGCACTCACATTGATGGAAGATTGTTTAACTGCACCTGTACCCGCTGGAACTTACTTGCTCTCTCTCTCTCTCTCTCTCTCTCTCTCTCTCTCTCTCTCTCTCTCTCTCTCTCTCTGTATGTGTGTGTTTTTGCGCGCGCGCGCGCGCGTGTGTGTGTGTGTGTGTGTGCGTGTGTGTGTGTGTGTGTGTGTTGTGTGTGTGTGTGTGTGTGTGTGTGTGTGTGTGTGTGTGTGTGTGTGTGTGTGTGTGTGTGTGTGTGTGTGTGTGTGTGTGTGTGCAGACATGTCTGTGTAACAAGTATCGTTTGTATCTATGTAAACGTCTGTCTGTGGATGTGACGTGTATTTGCCAGTACATCCCTCGTTGACTCGACAGTTTTAACCGTAGATTTTGATCGATATTTTAAAACCACCCACTCTCCACTACCCGACTCCTTCTCTCCTTTGTCTCCCCTCTTCCCTCCGCCCAAGACACCCCCTGCCTCCCCCTACACACACGCACAGACCATCGCATACTACCCCATCCTTTCAAGTTCAGGTATTGGCTGGAAGTTGGCGTAGGTCCAGCGGAATGATGTAAATTAACGGCCACTGTGTGTTGTTCAGGCAATCGACACAGGCAATCGACACTTTGGGCGATGGGTCAACGCACGTAAATCCAATCCCTGATTGAACCAAAACCTCCATGAATTCCGGACTTCTATTACCTCTGCCAAGGACGCCACGTTTTCAACTACATTTGTTTGTGTGTGTTGTTTGTTTGTTTTGTTTTTCTTTGTTTGTCTGTCGACAGAATTACACAAAATCTTCAGGACGGATTTTGCCGAAACTTGCTGGAAAGATAGAATGTGGCGCCGGCACAAAGCTATTGAATTTTGGAGCGGATCTGTGCGGCAGACTGTGATCAAAAGGCGGATCCATGGAGCGGATCTGTGCGGCAGACTGGGGATCAAAAGGCGGATCCATGGAGCGGATCTGCGCGGCAGACTGGGATCAAAAGGCGGATCCGGGATCCGTTTGACGCGGCGACTGGCGGTCAAAAGGGGGATCTCCCGGAGCGGATCTAGTGCGGCTTTTTTTGGGATCAAAAGGAAAGATCCATGGCCCGGTGTTTGCTTGGCAGACTGGGATCAAAATGTCAGATCCAAGATCCGTTTTTGACGCTGGCCCTGGGATCTCCCGACAACCCTCTTAGTTTTTTTTTTTTCCAATCAGAGGAAAGATGTCGCCCGGTGTTTGCTTGGACCAATTACCAGTTTTTATGTCATGTATCTGAGTTTTTTTCCCCTGCCAAGATCAGACTCTTACGTTACAGTGAAATGGGCATACATGTATCGCCATGAATCCCTGTCCAAGACCATTCTACAGGATACAGTGGAGGGTGGACATGTATCTGACCTTAAATCCCTGTCCAAGACCATTCTACAGGGTAGAGTGGTGGGTGAACATTATCTTACATGACTCCCTGTCCAAGAGCATTCTACACACACGGTGGAGGGTACAGTGGAGGGTGTTGTTGACAGCCCAGCCGATTGCAAAGGCCACATCAGAGCTAGGACCAGATCAACATGGATTCCATACATCCATGGGAAAAGAAAGTGGAAAAAAACAAAAATCATTCCCAGCCTCCTAAAACAGCTTAGAACCGGAACTGTTGAATAACAACAACAACACAAAATCAATCGTTTTAGAAATGAAGGTATGCAAAGTGTAACTGGAAGAGCATCTCAGAACAAGAAGAATACCTTCGAAGAGTGGCACCGTATGAAATAGAGACTCAAAAGTATCAACATTCTACAGGCGAAATTTCAGTTATTGTTGCCAATACAAACTTGGGTTAGTCTGTCAACATATTTTCTTAAATGAACGGGTGTTAATCTGTCGAAACTTAATTCCCTGTAGATTA
>JADBJO010004666.1:50000-55000 GCA_016801955.1 Conus betulinus
TGATGATGATGAAATGATGATGATAATAATAATAATAATAATAATGATAAAGATAAAGATAATCATAATAATCATAATCATAATATTATAGTCATAATAAAGATAAGATTATAAGGTTAAAGGTTAAAGCTTCACAGCCTCGTGGCCATAAAAGGAAACAACTAATATATATATTCAAAGATCAGCCGCACGTAGGACAAACCTGGAAGACGGAGACCATCCTTCTTCTTCCACAGTCCTAGATTTCCCCGAAGGAAATGAGGTATCCATTTACCGCCAAGTGAAAGATTCCAAGCCGCAAAAGTCAAGGCAATTTGATGCTGAACTTGTGTTCATCGCAAAAGGATTTGTGTAAACTCATCTTGTGGTACATGCATTTAACATGTAGAAAGCAGACCATTAACCTGGGGGCGTTGTTTCGTTATCATGACAATGCGGGACGCGGGGAGTAGTGGAAGAGGCATCGCAGGGGTTTGGGCAGTATGGGATCTCTACAGTCGTCTGTCCTCCATCAGGTGCGATAGGGTAGAAGTGCAGGTGCCAGTCCAATTCTTGACCTGTCCATCCAGGACTTCATGGGGTCTGCCTCTGGGACGTCCACCCTCCACTGTACCTTTCGGAATAGTCTGGAACAGGGGGTTATAGTGAGATACATGTCCACCTTCCATTGTCCCCTGCACAATGGTCTTGGACGAGAAGCCATGATGAGGTACATGTCAACCCTCCACTGCACCCTGTAGAATGGTTTGGGACAGGGAGTCACGGGGAGATAACATGTCCATCATCCCCTGTATCCAGCAGGATGGTCATGGACAAGGAGTCAGGGCGAGATAATGCTCTAAGCCAGGTTTCTGCTCTTGACAATGGCAAGGAAAGGTATATTCACCAGGGTTTACGCTGACTTGCATGTCAACATATGGTTAGTATTCCCTGCACAGCAATGGTATCACGCGGGGAGGTGAGGGGGGAGAGGGCCTTGCCATGGAACATCTACGAACTTTTCCTTTATCGTAACGACGTTGATTAGGTTTAACATGTTTGGTTTGTTCGGTATTACAGACGTAGAATATCAAATGTTGTGCGTTGCGTGCATGAGTGATCATTTCATGGGTAAGGCATTCCGTACGTTCAAATGCTGAACGTACCAAGTCCTGCTCATGGGAGAGATCTTTTTGGTCATGCTTTTGTATTTTAAACACACTGTGAAGTTCTCATAGTCGTACGTTAAGGTAAAGACAGATGCCTTTGAAATATTTTCTGATAATACTGCATATTTAAAGTTCTGTTTCACCCCCCGCTGTTCATTTTCTCTTTGTAAGGCAGAAATTATCCCGGAGAAATATTGATCAGGCTTATTTCATGTCAACGATCACACACACACACACACACACACACACACACACACACACACACACACACACACACACACATACACACACACACACGCACGCACACACACACACACACACACACACACACACACACACACACACACACACACACACACACACACACACACACACACACACACACACAGCTGACAAGCTGACAAGTACAGAAGTTAAAATGGCCTGGGATGTCTCTGTGGTGGGGGGACCTTTCCTGCCTAAAGCACAGGCTACGTGTACAGGAGGTTGAACACATCGACGAAGCAACAAACTTGTGAATGGCGATAACACGTGACCTAGATCTTCGATCAGTAGCAGGTGTGTGCATCTTAACACAGGGACACGGTGTTCATGCAGGCGGAAGGATTAATCATTATGTGGGGAAAAAAAGGACGACGCCGAGACTTCATTCCTACGGATCTTAAATAAATGTTAGCGAAATGTTAGCGAACCGCCCAGAGCAACATGGACAAACCAGTCACAAGACAAAACACGACGCGTTTCGACCTCTTAGGTCTTCTTCAGGCAAGACACACACAAATAGGACAACGAAAATTCACTTAGCTTCGATCGCTTCAGAGTTCAGTGCAAGGAAGGTTTGACTCGTTTGTCCATGTTGCTCTGCGCGGTTCGCTAACATGTATTTAAAGATTTGTTTAGATTTCCGTCTCAGTCTTTGCATCCAGATTCATTCCTACTGATCATCTGCAATTTCCTTTCTGTACTAGATGCTCAGATATGCTTGTGACAGGAAGACAAAGTGTTTTGCTTTAAACACTGCACGAACCCGATCAACAACCATGACGATTTTTCGGGGGTTTTTTTTTTTTTTTTTTTCATCTGCCAACACATTTGCTAACTTTCTGATAAAGATAAACGCTGAAAGAAAAAAAAAACCTCTTTCTGAGACTCTTCCACACACCACATCGAAGACTACAGCCTTCTCCCCCCACCCCACCCCCACCCCACCCCCTCCAATAAACTCAAGTCGAGTCTTAGCAACTGTAACACATCTCTTCCCAACCTTTCTAAAATTCGTTGTTGAGTCTTGAAACCCCTTTCATCCTCTCCGACCTCTTTCTGCTGCTCGGAACCCACAGGTGGCCGTGACCTCAGCCACTCAGTATTCCTGAACTTCTTTTTGTTTTTTTGTTGTGTGTGTGTGTGTGTGTGTGTGTGTGTGTGTGTGTGTGTGTGTTGTGTGTGTGTTTGTGTTTAGCTCTACAGCTCTGAAATCTGATGGCAACGACATTGTTCTCGCCCAAGTTCCCAGGTAGCCGACTGCTTTGCCACGAATGCCACACACACAAAAGAACTGTCCAGATTATCTTCCCCAGCAGATCTTGAAACCATAGGTGATAGTTGCGTGGAAGATATCTTGGAAACATGACTGAATACAGAAACGGACAATAAAAATTTCTTTTCAGATCCGTTCATAGCTTTAACACACACACACACACACACACACACACACACACACACACACACACACACACACACCCACACACACACACACACACACACACACACACACACGTTTCTACCCTCTCTGCCATCAGTGGTGACAAAGAAAAAGCAGGATTGTGCTGGTTCCACACCGGCCAAACCTGCAACACGTATTCGTGTCTTGTGGTTGGCGAGGAGGCTCTGTGCCTCATATGGAATGATAAGCCACACTCTGTCAGCCGTGTTCTTCTAGAGCCGTGGGATTTGCAGGAAGACAGACCCAGGTAGGATTGCAAATCCTTAAAGACCTCGTTCAAAAATGTTCCACTCGATGTGGGCTTTTCAGTTGTGAAAAGAGGTAAATATTTGATAAAAGCTTTTGGAAAAAAGACCCGATTTCAAGCGGTTTTTTTTTTATTTTCAGGTCTGATATGATTTTTTAAAGACGTGTTTATATGGAACTGATTTTTTTACACGTTAACAATTCTAATAGGACCCTTGCCGTTGGTTAGGCTAAATACAACATGAAAGAACGTCGTTGACACAACGAGCAATAACACCAGTCTAGTTTATTAAGCACAAAGCAAACGATTAATTAATTATCTTCGCATGTCCGAGAGTCATCGGCACTTCAGAAACAGCCCTGGCATTATCCTATGAAGAACCAGCCAGGCGTGACTCCCTAAAAAACCCATAACCAGTGACGCCTGTCACACGGTGCATATCGGGGGAATCACGCGCGAAACAACTCTCAAATCAGTGATGCGTGACAACGAAACGAATGCCCATAACCGGCTTGTGTGATTCTGTGTTCTTGGAGGACGATGTCACGAAAGAGAGAGAGAGAGAGCGAGAGAGAGAGAGAGAGAGAGAGAGAGAGAGAGAGAGGAGAGAGAGAAGAGAAGGGGAGAAGGAGAGAGGGAGGGGGGAGAGAGAGAGCATGTGTGTGTGTGTGTGTGTGTGTGTGTGTGTGTGTGTGTGTGTGTGTGTGTGTGCGCGCGCGCGCCGCGCACCGCGCGTGTGCGTGTTCACCAGGTAGTTGAGAAGGGAGGGAGATGGTAGTTGCGAAGAGGGAAGAGACAAAGGAGGGGAGGGGGTGGGGTGGAGGGGGAGGAAGTACACGTGAGAATGAGTTAGAGGAAAACTAAAAGATATGGCGGGAAAAGGCAGCGGACCCTAACCAGCGACTTAGCAGAGGTATTGAATCACAGAACTGACAACAATACTGAACAACCAAGACACTGAGCAACGACTTACGCGATAACGATCGTATTGAATGTCAATAACATTCAGAACAATACCGACTGACAATAACACCGACCAACAGTGTTACTGAATAATGATAATGAATAACAATGCAGACGAACAATAATACTGAGCAACAATATTCTGAACAAAAACAAAATAACACGTACTAACAATGATACTGAATAACAATGATATCAAACAACGATATCACAGAATACCAATAATTCCGAATAGCAATTACACCGAACAACTATAATACCTAATACTAGAAGACTGAATAAACACCCCCCCCCCCCCCCCCCCTTCCATACCCCCACCCCCCCCCCCACCCCCCGCCCACCCTCACCTTTCCCATTCTCCCTCTCCTCTTCTCCCGTTCCACTCATTCCCTTCCACTTACCCACTCATCATTCCCATAACCCACCCCCCCCCCCCCCCCCACCCCCCCCCCCGCCCCCTCACACACACATGGAGCAAATATGGCAGGTCAAAAACACACAGGACAGAGATGACCTCTGTCACACAGGTCAGCCAGGTGAAAACTTGACCGGTACTATCTGGGACGATTGGTACAAGAACAGACCACCATTTTAGAAGATCAGCCTCAAGCTTGTGAGGACACGCACACTCCAACTTACACTACACTACACCACACACACACACACACACACACACACACACACACACACACACACACACACACACACACACACACAAACACACACACTCACATGCACACACACACACACACACACACACACACACACACACACACACACACACACACACACACACACACACACACACCTAACTAATGGGGTAAGAATACGTTTAGGCAAACAATCCCTACCTCTGTTATTATTACGATGTTTAAGCAAAGATTTACAAAAAGGATGGAAGGGGGTTGTACGGGGAAGT
>JADBJO010004666.1:62500-65000 GCA_016801955.1 Conus betulinus
TGCAACAACGACAAGGGGACAGAACTTGGTGCAAGACAGAGCGTGTTTACAAGTGGCTCTGCTGAACTGACTATCCTCTTCGTTTTGAAACATGACCATTTTTTTTTTCTCATTCACCAGCTAAACAAAACCGAGATATTCACTTTATTTGGGATGGCGGGTGGGGGGGGTTATGAATACGCACGTCAGAATAAAGATGTCCAAGAAAGTTGTGAAAGAATTCTGACTTCTTTTTTTTTGCATGTTATATATCTGTACTATTCTCATTTTGGATGTCATCATTTACAGTATTTCGGCTATGCGGAAGATTTTGTTTTGACGTAAGCTTCCTTATCTCTGAAAGGGTCAAAGAAAGGATGAAGGAATCTGGATAGTTAACTGACCAATATTAAACTTTCTGTAGGATTAATTAACCTTGTAGCTTAATCCCTATGCACACAACTTGGATTGAAAACTCCCAAAATAGCGGTGAAGAAAGAAAGGAAATCAAGGAAATAAACGCAGTCGTCGGTGTAGTTATGTGAAAGTGACGTGGGCGGAACATGGAAACGGATGGGAGACAAATACTGGTGCTGCTGAGAGAACAGCCGTGGCCAGCAATCGATGGGAATGAATTTGGCATGTCAGATGTCTGCCAAGTAGAAAGAACTAACATTTGCTTTCCGTCCAATGGAAGGGTTTCTTTTCTTCTCTCTCTACTCTCTCTTTCTTTCTTTCTTTCTTTTTCTTCTTTCTTTCTTTCTTCTTGTGTTCCTTTCTTTCTTTTTTTCTTCATTCCTTCCTTTCTTTCTTTCTTTTCTTCATTCCTTCCTTTCTTTCTTTCTTCATTCCTTTCTTTCTATCTTTCATTTCATTCATTCATTCATTCTTTCTTCTTTCTTTCTTCCTTCCTTCTTTCTTTCTTCTTTTCCTTCTTTCTTTCTTTTTTTTCTTCTTTTCCTTCCTTTCTTTCTTTCTTTCTTCATTCCTTTTTGTCTATCTTTCATTCATTCTTTCCTTCATTCCTTCCTTCCTTCCTTCCATTCCTTCCTTCCTTCCTTCCTTCCTTCCTTCGTTCTTTATTTCTTTTTTTCTTACTTTGTTTTGCCTTTCTCCCTTTCAATCCTTTCTTCAGCTTTTCGTTTTCAGATCACAATCTGAGCTTAGCAATGTTCAAAAACGACCAGTCCAGCCTAGAAGCCGTAGTGGACATTTTGTCCATCATGTCTCCATTGGTCTCTCGACTGGACACCCGAACCACCAACTCCCTTTTACCATCCCCGTCCCACCCCCACCCCTTCTCAAATTATTGCCCGGTTGGTTTAAATCAATATGCAAAGTAATTCGGTTGTCGTTTTCCGTTGTGTCACTTGGCTGACCCTCAGGTCGTCGGTCAACATAGATTAACTTCACACTGAACAGACTGTGTGTTTGGTGACGGGACACACCAACAGAGAACAGCTTGGGCCTTGATTGACGTGCTTTGCTTTGGTTTCCCTTTGCCAGCGAAACGCTATCGTGTTTCTTTATCACTGATACCATACCACATCATTACCCCTCTCTCCCATCCCCTCACTTCTTTCACCTTATCTCCCCTTTTTTCCCTCCTCCTTTCCTCTCCCAATCTCCCCCCCCCCACCACACACACCTACTTCAATTCTCAGTCCATCCCAGAATGATTTTCATCTGAGAGCAAGAAAACAGAACTAATGCGCGAGACCAATGGCATTCCAGACAATGAACACGGACGAACAGATAGTCATTTCTTTCTTAGGACCGGGGGCGCAAATGTTGTCCTTTCCCCGTCTTTCGTTTTCATTGTCTTCAGCGTCTTCAACGTCTTGGCTGAAGAAGATCAAATAGGTCGAAACGCGTTGTGATTGTTTTCAAACGTTTTGTTCGAGCGCGCTGTGACCTCTTTTGTTGCTCTTGTTTCCATTCCTGCCCGCAGTCATCCCACAGTGGAAGCGATACTCATCGTCATTGTCTTCTCTTCATTCTGCTGTAAGATGACCTCTCGTAGCAGACTGCGGTGGTCTCCATGCATTCTCCATCAGCCAGTCACAGGACAAAGGAAGAACCACGCTCCTAACATGTGTTGTTCAGCCTCTCTTCATGCATCCTTCTACCATTCCATCTGCAAGCTGAGTGTCTGGAGCGTCGGGGCCGGTGTAATGGTGTGGTAATCACCCCAAGCGGGGTGAGAGAGCTAGAGGGCACGTGCCCGCCAAACCCTTCCCTCTCGTGCAGTAAATCAGAGTGTGGGGTCCTCCTTCGCTCCCAGATCCCCCTTCATCCTCTATATTCTCAAAATGTCCAAAGCTACATAACATATAGCAATGAAAGCACACGGCACCTGAGTTTGAAAGGGGCAGGGGTGGGGGTGAGCGGGGCAGGAGGTGCAGTGTAGTGATTCCAGACCTAAGCTAGAACTCTTCCCTCTCCCCCCACCCCCGCTCCAGAACCACTCCCCTCCCCCTCTCGTTCCAAATCACTCCCCTCCCCTCTTGTTCGAAAAATT
>JADBJO010004666.1:72500-75000 GCA_016801955.1 Conus betulinus
CACACACACACACACACACAGCGCTGCAGCAACAACAGCTACAACAGCTACTGCTGCTGCTACTGCTGCTATTGCTGTCGCGACTTGTGTCATCTCACACAGCCCGGCGGTGAGTCAATCATCTTCCACTGATATTCATTCACCTCTGTCTCCTCCCCCCCCCCCCCCCCTTCTTCCCACAGACCCCCCGAACCTCACCAGCCGCTGAAATCATTTCACAGCGATGTTGACAGCTGCTCGTACCAACATGCTGCCTACATACACCGCGAGGGATGGGGAGGAGGAGGAGGAGGAGGAGGAGGAGGAGGAGGAGGAGGAAGAGGAAGAGAAGGAAGAGATGGAGGAGTGGGGGAAGGAGGAGGAGGAGGCGGAAGAGATGGAGGAGTGGGGGAAGTAGGAGGAGGAGGAGAAGGAGGAATAGATGTAGTAGGAGGAGGAGGAGTAAGAGGAGGAGGAGGAAGATGGATAAAAGAGGAGGAGAAGGAGGAAGAGAAGAAGGAAGAAGAGGAGGAAGAGATGGAGGACTAGGAGAAGGAGGAGAAGGAGGAGAAGGAGGAGGAGGAAGGAGGAAGAGATGGAGACGTAGGAGAAGAAGGAAAAGGAGGAAGAGATGGAGGAGGAGGAGGAGGAGGAGAGGAAGGGAGGAGGAGAGGAGGAGGAGGAGGAGGAGAGGAGGAGGAGGGCGAGGGAGGAGGAGGAGGAGAGGAGGAGGAGGAGGAGGAGGAGGAGAAATGGATGAGGAGGAAGAGGAGAAGGACGAAGGGGAGGGGAGGGGGAGGCAAAGGGAAAAAGCCGTCGTGGAAAGGGGGGGGGGGGGGTACATTGGGTGTGGGGGGGTGTTTGGAGGGGTTGGAGGGGTTAAACAAAATCAAGTGAGACCCAGACATGATGGAGGGTGATGGTGTGCTTCTTCTTCACCCCACCGTAATCAGTCTTCTGTCTGTGCGCCTGGCTGTCTGCCTGTCTGTCTCTCTGTCTGCCTGTTTGTCTGTCTGTCTGTCTGCCTGCCTGCCTGCCTGCCTGCCTGCCTGCCTGTCTGTCTGCTCGTCCTCTGTCTGTCTGTCTGTCTGTCTCTTCTCTGTCAGCATAGGTCTTACTGTCATGACCAGAGCTTGGACAGGACAGGTATTGTATGGTGCCATAGTGGGCCTGTCCGTGGTGATGCTGGACAGAAAGCCAGGAAAACAAATAAACAAACCACGGTGCAGGAAAACACTCTGAATTAATAAGGCATGCTGCGAAACGGACTCTCTCTCTCTCTCTGAAGTCAAAGCATCTCTCCTCTGTCTCTGTCTCTCTCTCTCTCTCTCTCACTCTCTCTCTCTCTCTCTCTCTCTCTCTCTCTCTCTCTCTCTCTCTCTCTCTCTCTCTCTCTCTGAAGCGCTTCTTGTCATGTTTTATATTTTATTCCTTTGCTATGTGTGTTACGCCCTTCAGTCACAGGATTTTCCCTATACTGAATGAATCATTCGTAATTGTAATTGTAATCGTATTCTCTCTCTCTCTCTCTCTCTCTCTCTCTCTCTCTCTCTCTCTCTCTCTCTCTCGCCGAAGCAACTCTTGCCATATTTCCTTTATTCCTTTGCTATATGTTTTACCCCCTTGAGTTGGGAGCTTTGGCCTATGCTGAAAAAATTATCGTATTCTCTCTCTCTGTCTCTCTCTCTCTCTCTCTCTCTGTCTCTGTCTCTGTCTCTCTGTCTCTCTCTCTCTCTCTCTCTCTCTCTCTCTCTCTCTCTCTCTCTCTCTCTCTCACACACACAATTACAACCACCACAGTTGCAGGTTCGATTTCATCAAGGAGAAGTCACTGCCTGCGGATTAGTCAGTCCGCTATAGATAGAACGCCACAGGTGATAAGGAAGATGAGGGACCATAGGGAGCAGGTTTAACAGCAGGAGGAAGAACTTTGCCAATGAAGAAGTATAGAACAAGCACAGAAAAAGAAGAAAGAAAGACAGGATGGACCAGCGGGTTTGGGTCAGGCGAACATTCTACGGGGCTGTTCTCAGTGAGACCCTCTTCCCAACATCAACTCTTACTAGTACTACCACTGCTGCTACTACTATTGCTGCTGCTGCTACTACGATTCTACTACTACTGCTGCTGTTGCTGCTGCTGCTACTACTACTTCTACTGCTGCTGCTGTTGCAGCTTAACTACTACTACTACTACTACTACTTATACTGCAGCAGCAGCAGTAGTTGCTGCTGCTACTACTACTATTGCTGCTTCTGCTCCTATTGCTACTATTACTACTACTACTACTAACCACTGTTGCTGTTCCTGCAGCTACAAATATAATTATTACTACTGCTAGTACTACTACTACTACTATACTACTGCTGCTGCTACTACTACTACTGCCCCTGCCGCTACTGCTACTGCTGCTGCTGCTGCTGCTACATGGTGTTACTACTGCTGCTGCTAAGTAGGTGTCACTACTACTACTACTGCTGCTGCTGCGCGGTGTTACGACGACTACTACTACTACTACGAC
>JADBJO010004666.1:80000-82500 GCA_016801955.1 Conus betulinus
ACGGGAAAACTGGAGTTTATTTTAGGGTAATAAGCGCTAAAGCAGGGCCTAATTGCGCATCTTCTGTTCTTTTTCCACCTCATTCTCTCTCCTCCCCTCCCCCCCCCCCCCCCCCTCGCTCTCTGTCTGTCTGTCTGTCTGTATATTTTCTCTGCCCTGCTTTCCCATTTATCTGTCTGTCTGTTTGTCTGTCTGTCTCTGTGTGCCAGTCAGTCAGTCAGTCAGTCTCGTTGTCTGTCTGTCCTTCAGTGTGTGTGTGTGTGTGTGTGTGTGTGTGTGTGTGTGTGTGTGTGTGTGTGTGTGTGTGTGTGTGTGTGTGTGTGTGTGTTGTGTGTGTGTGTGTGTGCGTGTGTGTGTGTGTGTGCGTGTGTGTGTGTGTGTGTGTGCGTGCGTGTGTGTGTGTGTGTGTGTGTGTGTGTGTGTGTGTGTGTGTGTGTGTGTGTGTGTGTGTGTGTGTGTGTGTGTGTGTGTGTGTGTGTGTGTGTGTGTGTGTGTGTGTGTGTGTGTGTGTGGGTGTGTGTGTGTGTGTGTGTGTGTGTGTGTGTGTGTGTGTGTGTGTGTGTGTGTAGGGAAAGGGGCAGTTGTTACATAACTGCTTTGTGTGATGCTGACCATGCTCTGGCAGCTGGTCAGTTCTCCTTGTCACCATCTCTGCTTTGATGTGTGTGGCATTCATCTCATCACCCGGTATGTCTGCATGCATACAATCAACCTTTATGTCAATACACGTTGCTTTAACGGACACCACAACAACAATAACCATGACAACAAGAGACATGCTACAAAATAAAACCAACTTCACACTCTTTTGAAATCAATGTTTTGAATAGTGTTGATCTTGGTTAGACTCTACAGCTAAAACCAGTTTTTTTTTTTTTTTTTTTTTGATATTAGTTGGAATTGTCTTTTTTGTTTTATTCCGTTCCTTACCTCCTTCCTCCCACTCCTTCTCACCCATCCCCAGCCCTAAAGAATTACCTTACCCCCCCCCCCCCCCCCCCCCACCTCTTTTTTTTTCGAACTTGTCTTCATCTTAATATCTCAGTTGTGACTAGACGTGACACAATAGATTCATCCGGTCAGATTGAGAGATCTGTAAGTGCAGAAAAGAACGCTGGGGGAGAAACTTTAACAACAGCGACAACAACAACAACAATAGTGAAATAGTAATAATGAAACAGCAACAATAAAAAACGCCGACTTGTGCTTCAGCAAAAGTCCAAGTGGCAAATATTCACTTGGCAAAATTCCACCCAGAGAAGGTCCATGTTTTTCGCAGAAATACCCAGCCAAACAAGCTGTTCTTTTAAAAAAAAAAAATTCAAAGTTCATCAGACTGCATCCATCCAGCAGCCTTCACTTTGATACAATGAGCTGGGGGGGGGGGGGTGGTGTGGTGGTGGTTATTCCTCCATCAAAAGACTACTGAGGCAACACTGGGACTGAGAGGGAGGGGGGAGTATGAGAGGGAAAAGAGTATGGGTTGGGAGGGTGGGGGGAGGGGGTCAGTGAAAGAAGGAGTGGAGGAGAGGAGGGAAGGGATAGGAGAGGAAGAACGGAATAAGGGGAGAAAGGAATATTGGGGAAGATCAAGACAAAACGTAGAGCATGTAAGGAAGTGGGGAACCAGGAATATACTGGAAGAATGATAACTGATCTTCATGAAATTTTGGGGGTAGGGAGAGGCAGGAGTAGGGGCCAGGGCTTGGTGATAGCACTGGAGAGGGTGAGGAGGTTGGAGGAATTGGAAGGGGGAGGGGGGAAGGGGGGGGGGGGTAGGAAGCGAAGGGAATGCAGAGAAGGAGGGAAGAATCCTGTTCAGTGACTCGCTAGAGACAGAAGGAAAAAGGGGACGGAGAGTGGCGGCCAGGAAGAGCGGGGAAGTTGGGATGGGGTGGGGATGGCGGACTGGGGGTGTGGGAGAGCTCTGGAACCCAGGTCTATGGCCTGGTGTGACCCAATTCCGCCAGCGAGGTACGTGACCTAGTTCTGTCCGTGTGACCCCCAACCCCCCCCCCCCCCCCCACACACACACACACACATGATCGATACACAGTCTAAAAATATCCGACCGTTGAGCGTTCGGTGATATGTTCGTGTCTTTCATGCTGGGTTTGATGTTTTGCTCTTTGACATGGCTCCTAAACGGGAACATTGGAGTTATTTTGCCATAATGTACCCTAAAGCAGGGGGGATTACGCATTACGCTCTCTACTGTTCTCTTCTCTCTCTCTCTCTCTCTCTCTCTCTCTCTCTCTCTCTCTCTCTCTCTCTCTCGCGAAGGAAGGGTAGGAGCAAGAGGTATTGATGTAACTGATTTGCCAAATTCTGAGAATGTTCCGAGGACTGGTTGAATCTTTTCTCTCTCTGTTATCATCTCTGCTTTAATGTGTTACATCCAGATCAAAACCCACGTATGCTGACATGCAGACAAACAACCTTTACGTCAATACAAGGCGTTTTACCAACAGCAAAAATAATAGCCAATGGCAACAAGAAA
>JADBJO010004666.1:92500-95000 GCA_016801955.1 Conus betulinus
TGGGCCTAATCTGCAAACCGTTGACTCGGACCTTCAGTCCCACCTTTCACAGTGTTTAACGTGATGCTCATCGCTCTTTAGAGTCGGCACCTGTTTCTGAGAGTTCTAGCGGAACTGACTTTTTTCTCTGCGTTTGTGTCTGAGCCTCAAATTACGACCAAGAAATTGTGTGAAGAAAATATTAACAGCGCAGTGATTAAAACAAAATCGAAGAATGCTGGAAACACGCACACGCTTCTACACACACACACACAAAAAAGGTAGAAACGAACACGAACTTGGGTAAAAACTGTTCGTGCCACAAGACATCTAATACCTGTTGTTTATTGAGAGAAATGTTATATCAGCCAGACACTTAATACATACGTCGCATACATTTATTTATTTATATATTTATTTGTGTATATTTATTTATCTATTTCTTTGCAGTTCCTTTTCCATCCTCTATTCCTATCCTAGAATGTTTGAAAGCATGCACAAAAACTGAACAAGAAATATGCACTCCATTGACGTGTGTGGTGTGTTGTGTGTGTGTGTGTGTGTGTGTGTGTGTGTGTGTGTGTGTTTTTGGAGGAGGGGGGGGGGGGGGTGTGAGCTTCAGCGAAAAGTAGGCTGCAAAAAGCACACTCTATGTTTACGTCACTGGCATGTTAGAAGCGGATACCGTTTCTCTTTATTTTCTTTCTTTTTTTCTTTTTCAAATGACTTTTTAAACGTCACCGACATTTTTGTAAAAGACACGGTTTTTTTCTCCAAGGGTTCGTTTATTTTCTTGCACTTCTTTTTCAAATCTCTTCTTCTTCTCATTTTGTTTCTTCTCCTTTACTAAACTGTTCGGAAGCATGTGTAAGAAACTGAGTAACCGTTTTTTTTTTTTCTTTTTTTTTTCTTCTCACACAGAGAAAAGTAGGCCACACCAAGCAGGTACCCGTTACATACGTTGCAAGCTGTTTTTCTCCTCTTCTACACCTCTCCCCGTCTCCTCATTCTCTCTCTCTCATCTCTCTCTCTCTCCTCTCTCTCTCTCTCTCTCTCTCTCTCTCTCTCTCTAGTATTCATTTCACTCTTCTTCCTCCCTACCCCACCCCTCCCCTCCCTCTCTGTTTTTCTATCATCTCCATCCCTTCCCATTGTCTTACATATCTCTCCGCTTCGTCCTTTCTCTTTGTCTTCGTTCTATTCTCTTCAGTCTCTCCATTCTCTTCATTCTATTCTCTTCATTCTCTCCACTTTTACTTGTTCTGCTCGCCTCCTGCAGCCCTCCTATTCATTTCCTCCTTCTCTCTCTTTTTAAAAAAAAAATTCTTCCGCTCCCTTCTTTTGTCTCCTCTTCCTGCTCTCCTCCTCCTCTTTTTTCCTTCTTCCTTCTATTTCTGAAAGTCTGCTTCCTCCTTAAACTCTTTTCTCCCTTCTTCTTTTTTCTTTTCTCCGCCCAGCTTGCCCCCCCCCCCCCCCCCACTCCACCACCCCCACCCGCTCTTCTTTTTCTTTTTCTCTATTTTTTCACTCCTCTATCCTCTCTCTCTCTCTATCGCTTCTTCTCTCTCTCATCATCTCTACTATCTCTCTCTCTCTCTCTCTCCTCTATCTCCTGTTCCTCCTTCTATTCATGTTTTTCTCCAAATCTCCTTTGAAACACTATTCTTCTTTTTCGCTTCTTCTTCTTGTTCCATCTGTTCTCTTGTTTTTCCTCCTACTTCTCCTCCTCTTCCCTCTTTCTCCACCTCCATTCTTATTTTCCTCCACTCCTCTTCTTTTTTTTTTATTATTTATTTCTTCTTTTCTACCCCATGTCTTCTCCATGTTCGCCCTTCCCCCTTTCCCCATCCATGTCTTCTCTTCCTGCTCCACTTTTTTTTTTTCTCCAGTCCTTCTTCTCCTCCTCTTTCTTTCTTTTCTCTTCATTTTCTCCTGCTCTATTCTCACTTTCTGCCGTTACTACTCATTCACTATCCTTCTTTATTCCCCAGTTTTTTTTTCCGTAATCCCTCTGATAATTATCTCACCGTTTTCTTCAGCTCCATTCTTTTCTGTTGTTCATTCTCACTTTCTTTAACCTTCCTCTCTCCTCTTTCTCCTGTTCCGCTGTTCTTTTTTAATTCTTTACCTTCTCCTCTCCTGTTTCCTCTCCTCGTTTTCCCTCATTATCCTCCTCCTTCCTCTCCCCCTTAGCCTTCACCCCTTCTCTCTGTCCCCCCCCCCCCCCCCCTCTTTCCCTAAATCCTGTTCACATTTTTCTCCATTTCTTTCGTTCTCATTTTTCTCTTCCTCCGCTTCCAATTTGTTTTTCTCCCTATCATTCCTGTAGCCTTCTTTCTTTTTTTTTTTTTGCCTCTTCTCTTCCTCACCTCACCTTTTCATATCTCAATTCTCCTCTTGTCTTTCTTTCTACCCCTCCTTATCCCCCCCCCCTCCCGCCCTCTCCGCTCTCTCTCTCTCTCTCTCTCTATATCTATCTCTCTCTCTCTCTTTGTTTTGTTTTTGTTTTTGTTTTGTTTGG
>JADBJO010004666.1:100000-102500 GCA_016801955.1 Conus betulinus
AAAAAGAAGAAGATGGAAGAAGAGGAAGAAGAAGAAGTTACGGGAAACAAAAAACCATGATAATTACTGTTGATGATCTGAATTCTGCGGCATCATTGTTATTATATAGTGAAGAATAAACACATTGTATTGTGATGACCTGAATTCTGTGGCATCATTGTTATGATATAGTGAAGAATAAACAATTGTATTGTGATGACCTGATTTCTGTGGCATCACTGTTATTGTGTTGTGGTAGAGGTATCATACAATTGACGCGCTGAATTACGAAGAAACACAAGAAGATGCACAAGGCGGTGGAGGATGGGAGGGTCGGAGGTGTTACGATTTCTGGATTTCTGGAAACCCCTTTCACTCACCCCACCCCCACCCCCCACCTGGTTGCTTTCTCCTATATTCCCACTTTGACCGCCCCCCCCGCCCTCCCGCCCCTTTCCCTCCACACCTCTTACTGTCTCTGGACACACCCTCTCCAATACAGTGATCCAGTCCAGTCTGGCTGGAACTTTCAGCATGCCAGAACTGATATGAACGAACGCACCGGTCTTTCATCTAAACGTTCGGTTCCAGTCCATACTATACTGTCATTAAAAATAAATATTTATTTTTTTTAAATCCTGAGAGTCGCACGCAGCAGGGTTTTGCATTAAGTTGTGTAATTTTTCAGGTACTCGTTCTCTACTGAATTTTTTTTCATCTCACTTGTTTTATTTAGTTTTACCTTTAATGATTTTCGTTTGTGTCGTTTCAGTCTGACAGCTTTTCTATTCTCTCCCGGCAAGGACTGAATTTTGTGAACTGTTTTGTGGGACTCTCTCTTCTCTCTCTCTCTCTCTCTCTCTCTCTCTCTCTGTCTCTCTCTCTCTCTCCTCTCTCTCTCGCCCTCTCGTCGCCTCTCCTCTCTCTCACGTCTCTGCGTCTCTCTCTCTCTCTCTGAGCGCGCATGCGTGCGTGCATATTTGCGTGCGTGCGTGATGTGTTGTGTGCGTGTGTGTGCATCCGTCTACTGTGGCGCGTTCGTGCATGTGTGTGTGTGTGTGTGTGTGTGTGTGTGTGTGTGTGTTTTGTGTGTGTGTGTGTGTGTGTGTTTGTGTGTGTGCATGTTGTGTGTTGTGTGTGTGTGTGTGTGTGTGTGTGTGTGTTGCATGTGTGTGTGTGTGTGTGTGTGTGTGTGTTTGTGTGTGTGTGTGTGTGTGTGTGTGCATGTGGTGTGTGTGGTGTGTGTGTGTGTGTGTGTGTGTGTGTGGTGTGTGTGTGTGTGTGTGTGTCCATGCACGCGCTTCAATAGGACAAGAATTAGCCAGGGCAATGTGTGAAATTCTCACTTTGATAATATAGTTATTTCTTTAGTAATACGTTTCCTTGAGTCTTGAGTCTTGCTCTCTCATTGTGTTTGTATGTATGCACATATTTCAGGTATGTATATGTTTCCGAACACACACACACACACACACACACACACACACACCACACCACACACACACACACACACACACACACACACACACCTATCTACCTATCTATCTATCTATCCATCCATCCAACTCTCTCTCTCTGTGTCTATGTATGTATTATCTACGCATTGTATGGGGTGTATGTATGTATGTATGTATGTATGTATGTATGGTATCTAATTATCTATCTTCCCCATCTATCTATCCCATCCCTCTATCTATCTGTGTATCTATTTATCTATCTTTCCATCGATCTATTTACCTTCCTACCTACCTGACTATCTATCTATCTCTCTATCGATCCATTCATCCATCCATCCAAAGATTCCTCTCTCTCTTCTCTCTCTCCTCTCGGTCTCTCTCTCTCTCTCTCTCTCTATCTATCTATCTATCTATCTACCGATCCATTCATCCATCCATCCAAATTAGCTATGCGCCCCTTTTGTAGTCCTAGGCTCAACATCTTGCAAAACAGACCTTGTGTATGTCCTACGGTGAGCGCGTGCACACACGTTGAGGGGAAGGGGACTGGGGGGTGGGGGGGGGGGGGGGGGTGGTGGGGGGGTGGGGAGGGGAAAGGGGGGGGGGGGGGGCGCTAGCTGGCTCAGTTGTACTGCAATCTCACTTTCGTCTCTCTCCTTTCTCTCCTGCTCCTGGCTCTACCATCCCAACCCCAACCCCCCCCATCCCCTCTGTTGTGCTGCGTGCGTGTGTGTATGTTGTGTGTGTGTGGTGTGTGTGTGTGTGTTGTGTGTTGTGTGTGCCGTGTGTGTGTGTTGTGTGCGTTTGTGTGTGTGTGTGTGCGTGCGTGCGTGCGTGCTGCGTGCGTGCCGTGTGCGTGTGTGTAATTTACTGTCCAGTTACATGCCTTTCTCATTGCTCGGCTGACATCTTCAGGGTAAAATATATGGCAGGACGGATAGACGACAGACAGAACATACAGACAGACAGACAGAGTTCTCTGCGTGGAAAAATGGAAGCAGTGTAGTGATCGGGAGTGTTGTTTAATGTTATTTACCGTTTACCTTGTCCTCCAGATACATTCT
>JADBJO010004666.1:115000-117500 GCA_016801955.1 Conus betulinus
GGGTTTGAAGTGTTGAAGTGTGGGACGTTGTGAAATAGGGACGGAGGGGGTTGGAGGGGAAGAGGGAGGGAGGAGTGACGAAAGATGGGGTGGGGGGGGGGAGAGGAATGGTGTGTGTGTGTGTGTGTGTGTGTGTGTGTGTGTGTGTGTGTATAAGGGAGAGGAAGGAAGGGAGGACGGGAAACGAACAATCCGCGCTCACCCTTAGCACCAGTAAGCCAGCCAATCAGCTTTGCCGTAACATCGTTGTGCAATCATGGCGTAGGTCTTGATCGTCTTCTGACCGGAGGCTTAGGGAGCACGGACCGGTCAGTGAAAAAAAAGGTCAGTCCCAGGTATGCTGATGCATAGATGGTCAGGGGAGGGCAGGAACGAGGGGGGGAGGGGGGGCGGGGGGGGGGGGGGCGGGGGGGGGGGGGGGGGGGGGGGGGGGGGGGGGGGGGGGGGGAGGGGTGGGGGGAGGGGGGGGCGTGGGGGGGGGGATGAGGGGGGGAGGGGAGGATATGGAGGTGGGAGAGGGGGAGAGGGGGGGCGGGAGGTGATGGAAAGGGTTAGATGGGTTGAGGTGGGATGGTTTGGTGAGGGTGGAGGGTAGGTGAGAAATATCGAAAAGGGGTAAACAAGGACCGTGAGGGTGGAGGTCAGTTGGACTGCTATCGACTTGTTACCAAGTGAACCAGTGCCGGGGACTTGACATCTGGACTTCTGTTGGTGTTGTTTGGATGATGACGGTGGTTTGTTAGAGGTTATGTTCTTGTGCTGTATTGTGTGGTTGTTCTTGATTTTTTTTTTCTTTTTTATTTTTTTCTTTTCTTTCTTTTTTTTTTTTTTTTTTTTTTTTTTTTTTTGTTCGTCGTTTACAGTCGGAAAAGTCTGAAGGTAGGGGAAATAAGATGGGTGGGGATTGGGGTGGGATTCATCTGGAATACTTCTTTATGCGTATTTCAATATTACTAGCTGATCATTTGTACGTTTGTGTGAATGGGGGAAGAATCCTGGTGGTAGCTGTGAAGATTGTTCGTTTCTCTTTTTTTTTTTTTTTTTCTTCTGTCAGTCTGAGAGGATATTGTGTCCAGTTTTTTTTGTTTGTTTTGTTTTGTTTTGTTTTGTTTTGTTGATTGTTTGTTTCTGACTATGCTATAAATGCGGCCACCATTCCGTTTTTTGGAGATTCTTTTTTCCACTCTCCCGTTCGATAGAATGAAGGGTTTTACGACACGAGTTTAAAGGAGCTGGAAGTAGGCCTCACGTAACACAACAATGATGAAACAAACATCTTATCAGCCAAGCAGTCTGAGGCAGTTATATATGCGGAACGGAGTTACAAAAACAAAAAACACATTAGTGTGGGGCCGTGCATATCTATCTATCTATATGTCTATCTATCTATCTGTATTGTCTATCTATAGTCTATGCTATTCTATTTATCTCTCTCTCTCTCTCCTCTCTCTCTCTCTCTATATATATATATAATATATACTATCTATATATATATATATATCTATATATATTCCGTCATTATATAAATATCTTCCGTCATTATATAAATGACTTGGCACAAGATTCAAATAAATAACAAAAAGGAGCGTGGGTGGGGGTGGGGGTGTGGGTGGGGGGGCGGGAGTGAGCTGATGACAAGAGAAATATAACATTGAGAACATAAAAATCAGAAAAATATATTATACATATCTTAAATAAATGTCAGCGAACCGCCCAGAGAAACGTGGACAAACGAATCACAAGACAACACACAACGCGTGTGTGCATTTTCGTTATTTTCTTCGTCTTTGTTTCACCTGAGGAAGACCTAAGAGGGTCGAAAACGCGTTGTGTGTTGTCTTGTGACTCGTTTGTCCACATTTCTCTGGGCGGTTCGCTGACATTCATTTAAAATTTGTTTAGATTTCCGCCTGCAGTCGTTTCACTTTGCAACTAGATCTATATTATACATGTTTAACTCTTCCCTAGCAGTACTTGGGAGCCATTGTAACCCCCTCTTGAAGACACATCTATACATGATGCCTGCTCCCAGGCCTTTCGTCCGCTGGATCGGACTCATCGGGGGAGACACGGATGACTGTGCCTGTGCTCCCTTGTCATCAAATGGAGACACACCACAGTCCATAATTCTGCGCTGTTCTCACCCACCAAGAGTTAAAATAAAATAAAATAAATAAAATAAAAAGGAATCCAACAGCGCCCCAAAGCAGCCATCGAAGGGTAGAAAAGTGAAACAAAAAGAAAGTGTGGTGAGGAAATAGGTTGCTAAAAAAAAACCCCCCAAATCATTATAATAAACAGTAAAAAATGTAGGGGGAAATCTTTGAGCCTAGGCTTGAGGATCCATTCAAGGATGTAAGGGAGGTCAAAGATTCCAACAGTTCGAGCGGTCAGCTCTGCTATATAAAAGACAGAGATGAAGAAAAAAAAAAAACCCACAATACTTAAACAATCTAGACTTCAGTTCAGCTTCTTTTCCGTGTAAATTCCTATTCCTTTT
>JADBJO010004666.1:120000-134478 GCA_016801955.1 Conus betulinus
ACGTGTTGGCTTTCAGGTAATGGCAGGGCTTTAGGCTTTTACGTAATGGCGGGAGTTCGGTCTGTTACATTATGGCTAGGCTTTGGGCTTTGGGCAGGGTTTGGGGTATTTGCATGATGGCGATGCTTTGGCCTGGCAAGGCCTTGGGCTTTCATCCCATGGAAAGGCTTCGGGCGTTTACATGATGGCGTGGCTTTGGGCATTTACATGATGGAATGGCTTTGGGCGTTTACATGATGGCGTGGCTTTGAGCGTTTACATGATGGCACGGCTTTGGGTGTTTACATGATGGCATGGTTTTGGTCATTTACATGATGGCGTGGCTTTGGGCGTTTACATGATGGCATTGCTTAGGGCGTTTACATGATGGTATGGCTTTGGGCGTTTGCATGAATGCTGTGCTTTGAGCCCTTACATGATGGTATGGGTTTGGCAATTACGTGATGGCAGGGTTTGGGGCTTGTACATCGTGGCAGAGGTTTTGGCTTTTACAACTTGTCATGGCTTTGGGCGTTCACATGAGGGCATTGCATTGGGCGTTCACATGAGGGCATTGCCTTGGGTGTTTACATGAGGGCATTGCCTTGGGCGTTCACATGAGGGCATTGCTTTGGCTTTGACAATTTGTCAGGGCTTTGGGCATTTACGTGAGTGCCTTGGGTGTTCACATGAGGGCATTGCTTTGGGCGCTCACATGAAGGCATTGCTTTGGCTTTGACAATTTGTCAGGGCTTTGGGCGTTCACATGAGAGCATTGCTTTGGGCGTTCACATGAGGGCATTGCTTTGGCTTTCAGAATTTGTCCGGGCTTTGGGCGTTCACATGAGGGCATTGCTTTGGCTCTGACAATTTGTCAGGGCTTTGGGCGTTCACATGAGGGCATTGCTTTGGGCGTTGACATGAGGGCATTGCTTTGCGCTTTGATCGTCTGGTATGCCCTCCATCGTCCCTATTCCAAAGAGGAAAGGGAAAAATTGAACAGCTGGAATTTAAGGAGAACTTTTGTAGGCGAGGGACGGAATAAGGAAAACAAGGTGCTTGGTCAATTAGTGGAATCTTTCAACACACACACACACACACACACACACACACACACACACACACACACACACACACACACGCACGCACGCACACGCACACACACACACACACACACACACACACACACACACACGCACGCACACGCACACACGTACTCTCTCTCTCTCTCTCTGTCTCTCTCTCTCTCTCTCTCTCTCCTCTCTCTCTCTCTCTCTCTCCACTCTCCCTCCCCCCAGCCCCTACTATACGGAAGAAGGGTAAGAGTGGCGGTAGAGACAAGGAAAAAAAAAATGACAATAACATGTTCTGTATCTTCGGGTTTAATAGACAGATGACCACTCGTGTGTTTTTGCACATCGATCCGGTCCTCCCTCATCCTTCACATAGTATCTGTCGTCAATTAATGCCTCATTCAAGATAGGCTATTAATTATAGAATAGAATGAAGGGAGAGAAGGGAGGGGGAGCGGGGGAGGTGAGGGGGCATGTGACAGAAAGAGGAAGGTGGAGGGCGAGGGGGCAGTGAGTGGGTGATAACACTGTACCAGCTTTTATTGCTGCAGTCCCCTGAGGAAATCCACAAACGTGGTCACACATTTGCGAAAGAAAATTGATATGTTCGTCGTTTGTTTGTGCTGAGACTTTTGTTGCAGACAGACAGACAGACGAGACAAGACAGAGACAGAGACAGAGAGTGAGGTCAAGTCATTTTGCACACACACACACACACACACACACACACACACACCAACACACAGAGAGAGAGAGAGAGAGAGATGAGGGAGAAGAGAGAGAGAGAGAGAGAGAGTGGAGGAGAGAGCAGAAGAGAGAGAAGAGAGAGTCAGGAGACGAGAGAGAGCGTTGAGGAGAGAAGAGGGAGAGCAGATGAGTAGAGAGTCATAGAGCGAAGGAGAAGTAGTTGAAGAGAGAGGAGAGGAGAGAGAGGAGCGATGGAGGGGGAGACGGAGAGAGACGAGAGGGAGTAGGAGGCGAGAGAGGGAGAGCAGAGGAGAGAGAGAGTCATGCGAGAGGAGCGACCATAGGAGAGAGGAGAGAAGAGAGAGGAGAGAGCGGAGAGAGAGAGAGAGAGAGAGAGAGAGGAAGAGAGGAGAGTGAGAGGAGAGGGCGGAGAGAAGGGAGAGAGTGGAATGAGAGGGAAGAGGAGTGAAGAGTGGAGAGGAGGAGAGGGAGAGGCGGGAGAGGGGAGAGCAAGCGAGAGTGAGGAGAAAAGAGGAGACTTAAGGAAAGACCGAGAGTCAAGGAATAATGCACAGAGCACCGAGAGAAAGAGAGAGTGTCCACCCACACAGTCATATGGCGCAGCGCGCGCGAACACACACGAGCGAGAGAGCAGAGAGAGAGCGAGAGAGAGAGAGGAGATGAGAGAGAGAGGAGAGAGGAGAAGAAAAAGAGAGGAGAGAGAGAAGAGAGAGGAGAGTCAAGACATAATGCACAGAGACAGAGGAGAAAGAGAGAGTCAAGTCATATTGGCGCGCGCGCGCGCGCGCGCGCCCCACACACACACACACACACACACACACAACACACACACACCACACACACAAACAGAGAGAGAGAGAGAGAGAGAGAGAGAGATCTACAAAAACAACAACAACAACAACAACATGTTTCTTGTCCACGAAGATCCTCATACCACACACCCCACAATATTAATGAAAACCTCTCTCTCTCTCTCACTCGCACCCTGTAGAGAAAACTACCAAAAACACTGAAAAGGGGTGGCCATCTCATCTACCCAGAGAGAAAACTGAACGCAGATTCTAGCATCCCAACGACAAGCACCAGGACATCACACAGAGAAGATAATGAACTGACAAGCCCTGGTGTATGACGAGTTCAATCATGCCCTTAGCGAGCCAACTGGTGGAGGGGGGGGGAGGTAGTGGGGACGGGGAGGGGGTGGTGGGGTGGGGGGTGCGAAGGAGTGAAGCATCGGTCAATGACCCCGTTGGATATCTGCCGAGCAATGTCCGCTTTCAGACGGCGGCTGGTGCTGCAAGAGGCTGGTATCTCGCTGTATGAACGGTGAGACGATGACACAACGGACGATGACACGATGGGACGAGATGACACGGTGAGACGATGACACAACGGGACGATGACACCATGGGACGATGACACCATGGGACGATGACACAACGGGACGATGACACCATGGGACGATGACACGATGGGACGATGACACAACGGGACGATGACACCATGGGGACGATGACACGATGGGGACGATTACACAACGGGACGATGACACGATGGGACGACGACACAACGGGACGATGACACGATGGGACGACGACACAACGGGACGATGACACGATGGGGACGATGACACAACGGGGACGATGACACGATGGGACGATGACACAACGGGACGATGACACGATGGGACGATGACACGATGGGACGATGACGCGATGGGACGATGACGCCATGGGCCAGCAAGCACTTGGAGTTTCAATGAAGAAAACCCCTGGGAGTGAAGGATGGGAAGACAGTGAGGTTTGTCTGGGGACCTCGCTGTGTCTTTGCCTCTCCACGACAGGTTAGTTCGTGTAAACGTTCTGGAAGCGCAATCCGAGAATTACCACCTTACTCGCTACATCTATCGCAAAGCAACTTTGAGGCACTAGCGAAGTAGTTTCTGTCTCTCCACAAACAGATCTATTCGTGTGGAAATTCTAGTAAGCACAACAAGGAGAATTGCCACCTTACCAACCACTAATCCCAAAACAGTTTAGAGAAACTGGCGAATCTGGTACCCGGATATAGATCGATATATATTCAATAAATGAGACAAAGATGACACACACAAAAAAAAAAAATCATCGAAGGGTTAAACCACATTTTCCGTTCCACTTCCTCTTAATACAAAGATTAATGAAGTTCAGGGCCAGAGATCGAAAAGGGAAATGTTTCTACATGATGTTCAGCTGTCCGTGTTCCCGACATATTATTATCAGAAATAGTAACTTTCTCCGATTGATTGATTGATGAAGGAGTCAGAGTTCTCACTACGGCTCACAACGTTGCCTTGGTAACACGTTTCGTACTTTTTTTTTCTTTTTTAAATTTCAATCTCAATGAGTTTTTTTTTCTCTCTCCAGATTTGGTGACAGAAATGCGACAACTTGCTGGACTTCTTGCCAGGGAATGCCATTGTCTGCCAGTGTTGTCTATTAACCCACCATTGTCTACTCGTTTGTCTACTAATCCCCCATTGTCTGCCAATTTTATTTCAACCGAGTCACCATTGTCTGCCCATTTGTCTGTTAACCCACCATTGTCTGCTCATTTGTCTGTTAACACAACCATTGTCTGCCATTTTGTCTGTTAACAAACCATTGTGTCTGGCCATTTTGTCTGTTGCCACCATTGCCTGGCCATTTGTGCCTGTCTGTTAACCCACCATGTGTCTGCCCATTTTGTCTGTTGCCACCATTGTCTGCCCATTTTGTCTGTTGCCACCATTGTCTGGCCATTTGTCTGTTGTCACCATTATCTGGCCATTTTGCCTGTTGTCACCATTGTCTGCGCGTTTGTCTGTTGTGCAATCACAGTGCGCCATTTTGTCTGTTGGCTTGTTCCTGTCTGCCTTTTCGAACATCAACATCTAACAACATCAACAACATCAAAAAAAAACTATCTTGACTGGTTTCCAAGCAGTGGAAAGGTAACGGATATTAACAAATAGCAGCAATATTATTGTTCCCCCTTCACATTTTTTTTTGTCTGCAAGCCATCCCCCAATCCCCCAACCCCCTACTCCCTAATCCTCTCTCTCTCTCTCTCTCTCTCTCTCTCTCTCTCTCCTCGATTTCCCAAAATGCCACGCGCCATTTTGATAGACCGGCCGTAAGCGCCACCTAGTGAGTTTATGATCCATCATCGCCACTTCAGGGGAGATGACCCCTGACAGCGAGAAGTTGTGGGGCTATCGAGAGAGGGGGGGGGGGGGGGGAGGGTAAGTGGAGAGGACAGGGGGCAGGGGGATGGGAAGAGTCGGCGAGAGAGAGAGAGAGAGAGAAGAGAGAGAGAGGAGGAGAGAGAGAGAGAGAGAGAGACAGACAGACCAGACAGACAGACAGACAGAGAGGGGGTAGGGGGAGGATGGGGGTAGAAGAGGGTCATGGGGAGTGTAGTGGTGCCCTCACTTCCACCCCCCCACCCTCCACCCACCCCGTGCCTGTAGTGGCAACACACCACAATTAGGATTCTGCTCCACATCACCGAGGCCTAGCATGAGTTTGAGCCAGTGTTTGATGTTAAAACTGATAATTGACCAAATAACAACGCCCCACCTGTCGTTTCATTTTTTTCTAGGAGGAGTGGGGGTGGTTGGGGGGGGGGGGGTGGGGATGGGGGAACGTCCACCCGATGATACCATTCACAATCTTCAAAGACATGTCCTCCCCTTAGCTGACGTCGCAGTTCAGGCATTCTCACAACATCCTCCACATTTCTTGCTCCGGGGTGGTTCCATCCAAATCGTTCCCATTCCTTTCATTTTAATCTCTCTGGGAGGAACCAACCACCCGGCCTATACCATGATGGACATGTGAAAGAAAAGAAGGTAAATCAACTTTCAGATACAATGAAAAACAACAACAACAACAAAAAAACAAAGCTCAAAAACAATCGAACTGTGCCTGTCTATACATACTCGATTTCATATTAAGCAAGGGGGTGCCGCATCAATTTTTGGTGTGCAGCCTATGTGGTCGTCAAGAAAGTGAAAGCCTCTCCTCTCTCTCTCTCTGTAGCCGCTCTTTATGTCACCGGTCTTGCTTTCTCTTGTAGCGCGGTGATCCCCACTTTGCCCTGCTTCATCCCCATTTCCTTTCTCACTATCACTCTCTCTTCCACCGCCCCTTCTCCTCCCGCCCCCCCCCCCCCCTCTCTCTCTCCTCCCACCCCTCCCCTTCCTCCCTTCACCCTCCCCCCTCCTTCCACCCCCCCATCCCTCCAATCACGAGCCCCGTCCTTTCCTTCCTCGGTTTTTTTTGTTTTTGTTTCTCCTGTCGCTACTATTATCCCTCCCCATGTGTTTTCGGTTTCAAGAAGGTCTCGATCTTGTCCTACTCGCCTGTGCTTCTCTCTTTCCTTCCCGCCCACGCACCCCCCTCCCCTCCCTCTTCCCTGCTCACTCATCCCAAGCTCTCCCCCCCCCCCTCCCTTTCCCCCCTCTTCATACTTTCGACTTTTCCACAATTAGTTTCCCGCTGGGCGTAGTCAAATATCATGTATGACAGTGTGTGTGTGTGTGTGTGTGTGTGTGTGCGTGTGTGGTGTGTGTGTGTGTGTGTGTGTGTGTGTGTGTGTGAGAGAGAGAGAGAGAGAGAGAGAGAGGAGAGAGAGAGAGAGAGAGAGAGAGTGTTGTGTGTGTGTGTGTGTGTGTGTGTGTGTGTGTGTGTGTGCGGCGTTTTGGAGCGCAGCATAAATCTGAGCCATGTATCGATATGAAACCGATCATAGATCAAAAGGACTCCCACCCACCCACTCAGTCATTTCACTGGTCGTTTGAGGGCTTTCTCTACAGGCGGCCCCGTTCCCAGCTTAGCGTGTTCTATGCCCAGCCGGCCCCTTCTTTTCCCTCTAACTGTACATATATTTTGGCAGGTTAAAACAGAACCAGGCAGGAGGAGATCGAGAGAAAACAACAACAACAGAAAAAGCTAAAGTATTATGGAAACAGAAAAAAAAAGAAAGAACGGGTCAAGAAATAACAAAAAAGATTAAAACAGTTGTTAAAAAAAAAAGGAGGGGGGGGGGGGGGGGGGGGGGGGGGGGGTGGTGGCGGGGGGGAGGGGGGGGATGGGTGGGGATGGGTAGGGAGGGGAAGTGGGGGGCAAGATGGGGCAACAAGTAGTACAGGGACAGGACTAAGTAGTTGTCAGGTAGGAAAAGTGTAGAAAAGATAGATAAAGCTAAACAACAACAACAACAGCAAGAAAAAAAAAAGGGGGGGGGGGGGGGGGAGGGGGCAAGATGGGGGAACAAGTAGTACAGGACAGGACTAAGTAGATGTCAGGTAGAAAAAGTGTGGAAAAGATAGATAAAACTAAACAACAACAACAACAACAACAAAGGGGGGGGGGGGGGGGGGGGAGGGAGGGAGGGAGGGGGAGGGGGGCAAGATGGGGGAACAAGTAGTAAAAGGACAGGACTAAATAGGTATCAGGTAGGAAAAGTGTGGAAAAGATAGATAAACTACACAACAACAACAAACAAAAAAAGGGGGGGTGGGGGTGGGGGGGTGGGGGGTGGAGGGAGGGAAGAGGAGGGGGGCAAGAATGGGGGAACAAGTAGCACAGGACAGGACTAAATAGATATCAGGTAGGAAAAGTGTGGAAAAGATAGATAAAGCCTAACAACAACAACAACAACAACAACGACAACAACAACAACAACAACTAAAACACGAAAGAGGGGGGGGGGGGGGGGGGGGGAGGAGGATGGGGGGGCAAGGAAAAAACGGGGGGGTGGGGGGGGGGGGGGGGGAGAGGGAGGGAGCGGAAGCAGCAGAAATAAGTAGAAAAACACGAAGAGCAAGGCAGGAGAAAAACAAACAAACAAACAAAAAAACAAAAAAAGGTGAGGAGAAATAATTCAAAAAATGGCTGTTCGCTAAAGAGTAGCTTGGAGGCTGCGGACGTGTTGACTGACTTACTCAACAGGTTGTGTGTGGACTGTTCATCTGGTGAGAGTACCGTTGTTGTTGTAGACACATCAAGCGAGCAGCAACTGTTAGGGGAAAAGGGGAAACTGTTCTGTTGACGGAATGTTTTTTTTTTTTTTTTTGCGTATAACTCCACATGTGTTGATGAATGTCGATTCTCTTCTTGGATTATCATCTTCCCTATCCTTACCCCCCCCCCCTCTTCCCCTCCCCCTCTTCCAGACCCCCCCCCCCCCATCCCAAGAGCCCACCCTCCCTCACCGCCCACCTGACCCAGCAATTATACAACTATATTTGTCTGTCTGTCTGTTAATCTCTCCTCTCTCTCCTCTCTCTCTCATCCTCTCTCTCTCTCTGTGTGTGTGTGTTGTGTGTGTGTGTGTGTGTGTGTGTGTCTGTCTCTCTCTCCGTTTCCGGCTGTCTCTCTTTTTTCCCTACCTCCCTCCCTCCCTCTCCATCCTCTCTCGCTCTCTCTCTGCTCTCTCTCTGTGTCCCTCTCTTTCACTAGACTCCTTTCTCTTCTCTCCTCTCTCTCTCCTCTCTCTCTTTCTCTCTCTCTCCTCCTCGCTCTCGCTCTCTCTCTTCTCTTCTCTCTCACACACATCATCTTTGCCGCTATTTCTCTTTTTCCTTCGTATTCCCTTTCCCCCCCCCCTCTCCATCCCTCCCCCCCCCCCCCCCCCCCTCCTCCACTCTCCTCTCGTCTCTCTCCACCTCTCTCTCTCTTCTCTCTCTCTCCTCTCTCTCTCTCTCTCTCTCTCTCTCACACACATCTGCTTGGCCGCTATCTCTGTTTCCATTCGTCTCTGTTCCCCCCTCTCCATCCGCTCCTCCCTCCCCCACCCCCTCCCCCACCCCCTCCCCCCATCCCCACCACTCCTCCCCTTATTCCCGTTGATCTAACATTGTGTGACTCATCTCTCTCATGTCTTTTTGTTACTGTCTGTCTCTCTGTACGGCTAGTTTTGTCCATATCTGTCTGTCTGTCTGTCTGTCTGTCTTGTCTGTCTGTCTGTCCTCTCTCTCTTCCTACTCTCTCTCTCTCTCTCTCTCTCTCGTCTTCATTCACGGACCGTTATTAGAAAATAGGAACACAAGTAAAACAGTAAACCCAGGCGAAAACTTAGGAAAAGAGAGAGAGAGAGCCAAAAACAAATACAAACAATGAAACACAGCAGATGTTCCCAACAACTCAAACAATGTAAACTGTTATATGAATGTACGTACATTAAAAATGAAATGCGGCACAAGGCACCGTAGTTTCTTTTCACATGCGCATGTGACCGAACAACAACTGAATAATACGAAACGACGACAGAGACGATGACGACGACGACAACAACAATAACAACAACAACAATAAGAACAACAACAACCCCACTAAATCTATGGAAAAAACGACGATGATGAGGAGATACAACAACAACAACAACAACAACAACACAACAATACAGCAGCACAGCAACAACAACGACAACAACGACAACGACAACGACAACAACGACAACACCAACAGCCCACTAAAGGTATAAAGTAAATCTGTGGCTCATCCTGATGGAAACAGTTGTTTTTGTTGTTTGTTGTTTGTATATTTTGTGTTTGTTTGTTTTGTTTTGACAATGATTACCCCGCCCACAACGAAAGGTGAAAAGGCCAAAGAAAGCCCTGGCGAACCCACTCCATTCAGTAAACAAAGAGAACAGACCTCATTACGTTACCCTCTGTCCACCTGCCTGCCACTGTACTGGTTGGCATGGAAACCCGAGAGTAGTGAGCGATGCTTTAAGCGTGTGTGTGTGGGGTGGGTGGGGGTGGGGTGGGTGGGGGAGTGAAATGGTAAGTACCAATACACTACCACGACTCTCTCTCTCGCTCTCCTCTCTCTCTCTCTCTCTCATCCTCTCTCTCCTCTCTCTCTTCATCTTTCCGCTGTCTCTATCAGTACAGTAATTTAGTATTCTCACTCCGTCTCGTTCTTTCTCTGTTTCTTGTCTGTCAGTCTGGTCTGTCTACCTGTCCTGTCTCTCTGTCTCTGCTTCTGTCCTCTGCTTTTTGCTTTCTCTCTCCTCTCTGTTTCTCTGTCTTTTCTCTGTTGGTCTTTCTGTCTCTCTCTCTCTGTCGTCTCTCCTCTCTCTCTCTGTCTCTCCTGTCTCGGTCTGTCTGTCTGTCTCCCCTCTCCTGTCTTTATCTCTGTCTCGTTTCAGACACAAACACAGACAAACACACACAGCTAGACACACGACTCACACAGCACAGGTAGAGAGAGAGAGAGGAGATATAGAGAGAGAGAGAGAGAGAGAGAGAGAGAGAGAGAGAGACAGACAGACAGAGACAGAGGTGACAGACAGACTGACTGACAGGCAGACAGAGCAGGGTGAGAGAGAGGGAGAATCATATCATAAAGGGAGAGAAGAAGAAGAAGAAGAAAAGAAGAAGAGAAGAAGAAGAAGCAAGAAAAAGAAGAAGAAGAAGACGAAAATAAGAACTAGAAGAAGAGGAGGGAAGAGAGGAGGAGGAGGAGGAGGAGGAGTAGGAGGAGAACATCAAGAACAACAAGAGCAACACTAACAACAACGACAAACAACAACAGCAACAAACAGGAACAGGGAAATGAGAGGGGGAGCAGCACGAGGAAGACAAGGAGGATGAGGAGGGGGAAGTGGCGTAAATGGCCGGAGGCCCAGTTCCTCCTGTCAGCACCAAATTCCCTATTCCCAGCGCCACTCCTTCCTCTCGCTGCCTAGCCGCACAAGCAATCGGTCAGGTCATTTACGCAAGGTGGAAAATTATACGCACCTGAGCTGACGTGACGAGACCAACATACCAGCGAACCGAACCCCAACACGAGCTGGAGATGCCGATCATCCCCTCTACCAATCACAAGGATGATGTGACACGCATGGGCGTAAGTCTCGCAGTCCTAACATCTCAAGAGAGAGAGAGGAGATAGAGCGAGAGAGAGGAGAGAGAGAGGAGAGAGAGATTAATTGATTGATTGATTGATTGATTGATTGATTGATCTTTAATACACAAGGATGGAGATTTTAGGCCAGAAGCTTAGTGTTACAATCTGTCCTCGTCATGCATACCTTATTTCAGCACATATCACTCATACTGACAATTCAACACAGCAACATGGTAATCTAATTCTACAATGATAGGCAAACTATTCATAAAAGCACTAATGAGATGGGGGATGGAAACTTACAAACAAAACAACAAAACTACAGAGAGAGAGGTCCAGAGGAGGGTTGGGAAAAGAGAGAGAGAGAGAGAGAGAGAGAGAGAGAGAGAGAGAGAGAGAGAGAGATAGAGAGAGAGAGAGAGGCCACATGTACGTGATTAAGTTTTTTTTCTTTTCCGCTGAAAAACCTGCTGTGGATAAAAGCTGATGCTGAAAATCGGTGATCCTTTAGAATCATTTCAGCCTGAACATTTTCCACCCGTGCCAAAAAAAAAAAAAAAAAAAAAAAAAAAAAGTATATCGTGTTCCAGTTGGTTACGAGATCTATCGGAATATTACTTTCGTAGTACAACATGTACTACTGAATCCATGAGACACTCATGTGTGCTGGCAGGTCATCAGTTTTTTGAAGATGGCTCCTACAATACGGCTATTTGTAGACGTAATTTGCCAACACACCAAGTTTGAGAGAGAGAGAGAGAGAGAGAGAGAGAGAGAGAAGAGAGAGAGAGATAGAGAGAGAGAGAGAGAGAGAGAATACAATATTTATGTTTATTGTGAGTGAGTGAGAGAGAGAGAGAGAGAGAATACAAACGATTATTTCAGAGAGAGAGGCAGAGATAGAGAGATAGAGAGAGAGAGGGAGAGAGAGAAGAGAGAGAGATAGCGAGAAGAGAGAGAGAGAGAGCGAGAGTAGAGAATACGAACGATTATTCAGAGAGAGAGGCAAAAGAGAGCAGGCGAAGAGAGAGAGAGATAGATCGATAGAGAGAGTAGAGAGAGAAGAGAGAGAGACAGAGAGACAGAGCGAGAGAGAGACTACAAATGATTAAGAGAGATTAGTGAGAGAATAGAAATGATTATTTTAGGGAGAGAGACAGAGAAAGAAAGAAAGCCCAGAGAAGAGAGAGAGAGAGAGATAGAGAGTATCGAGAGAGATAGAGAGAATTCTCGGATGGTAAAGGAAACTTCAAGGTTGATTTATCATCCAGTGACCTCTCTTGGGGCATTGAGGTCACAACACTTTAACAACGAAATGAAAAGCACCTAAACGACACGAGAGAGAGAGAGAGAGAGAGAGAGAGAGAGAGAGAGAGAGAGAGAGAGAGAGAGAGAGAGAGAGAGAGATGTTTTTTCTTAACAGTGAAAGTCCACTGTTTCACAGCAAATACACAAAATTACACATTCCTGCGTTCAATTTGAGAAATGTACCCACATTTTACAGTATCTTCTCACCACCTGAAAACAATATGGAAAAGTTACAAACTGGTTTTTAAGAGAAATGTCTTTTGTAGAAATGAAATGGGATTTAATTCTGAATGTATAAAAATCATAACATCCCAATTACTAAGCTGTCTGTGACAGACGATACCTAGTATAGTGCTGAAAAACATACGACTAAACTGTGCGTACTACTACTACTAACTACTACTACAACGGCTAAATATGAACAATGATTGGACATTGGAACCATAGACACACAGTGGCAGGCAAGAATGATTTCACAGCCTACAATCGCGAGAGAGATGCTATCAAGGGAATTAAAAGGTGACGTAAAATCGGGGGCAAGGACGGAGTCCCGAAGTTGCCGGTGTGTGTGGGCGTGTTCATTTGTGATGTGATAAATAAAACCATCAAACCAGGGGGGCGCGACGGGCCGGCGTTTGTTTATCAGATGGTTTAGCGATCTTTACAGTGTGATCGTTCATTTTCGGCGGACGGTCATTTTGGAGATAAACAGTTTATGTATATGTGTGTAATGTTATATGTATGTATGTACGTACGTATGTACGTACTTACGTACGTACACACACACACCACACACACCACACACACACACACACACACACACCACACACACACCCACACACACAACACCTGCACACACGTGTTCACACATATATATACCGGATATATATATATATATATATATATATATATATATATTATATATATTATATATATATATAGATAGATAGATATAGATAGAGATATGTGTGTGTGTGTGTGTGTGTGTGTGTGGGTGTGTGTGTGTGTGGTGTGTGTGTGTGTGTGTGTCTCTCTCTCTTCTCTCTTTTCTGTGAATGTGTGTGTGTGTGTGTGTGTGTGTGTGTGTGTGTGTGTTGTGTGTGTGTGTGCGTGTGCGTGGTGTGTCTGTGCAGTGTACTCGCCTAATCTAAAAATGGTTTTCAGTTACCACTCAAAACCTGGGAGAGAGAGAGAGAGAGAGAGAGAGAGAGAGAGAGAGAGGAAGAGACAGACAGACAGACAGACAGACAGAGACAGACAGGAGACAGACAGAGAGACAGACAGAGACAGAGAGAAGATCACCTCACATCTCCACGAGCCGCCTCCCCACCCCCCACCCCCCCACCCCACACCGGGCGACACAGGCTAGACCCGCTGTCACCAATACTACTAAAGGTTCGCTGCGCTCACCTGACACTGACCTCTCACATCAATGTCCTTCAGGGGAGATCTGCCGTCTCCCTTTTAGTACTCGCTTGCCACAGCGCCCTCCTCGCAGCCACCAGCAGAGACCCAGTGAACTTCAGCGCGTGGGGTAAGTGAAATGACGAAAGAGTGAAACCGGAAACGATGACGTCAAAGGAAAGCCGATCTCAGTGGGGCATGTCCTCCATGACTTCCAGAGTCTGCCTCCTTCTCCTGGCGGTCATAGACTCGTAAGCGACATGAAATGGAACGGGGGGGGGGGGGGGGGGGGGGGGGGGGGGGCAGGGGGATGGGGGGGGCTGGAGCGTGACAACGACCTCAGGAGCCAAAACGAGTGATGCGGAGGCAGTCAACACACGTGGCAGTGCACTCACGCGTGATGCACGAAAGGCTCACGCGAGTTCACGTGTGTCATACATACATACCGACACCCCAAACACACGAATGCATCTGTCTTGTCTATATCTCTATCAATCTATGCACGTCAAGCACGCGTGCGCACTCTCTGACACACCACGTGCGTATCCAACACATGAAGCGTGCGTCCCACACAAACACACGCAGACTTCCATGTTGACGCAGCGCATGTATGGCACACTTTCAGAAAAAGCGCGAAAAGAGAGAGAGGAGAGAGAGAGAGAGAGAGAGAGAGAGAGAGGAGAGAGACAGACAGACAGACAGACAGCCAGACACACCGATCACACAGACAAACAGACAGCCACCAGACAACAGACACGAGGCACAGAGACAGAGAGGGTACGGGGGAAAGCTGACGGACGAGTATTACCGCAGATATTTTTCGGTATAATGTAAATGGTATCAAAATGGCACAGATAATGAAACATCAAGCTGCTTGGGGGCTGGGAACAGATGTTTCTTCATTGAAGTTAACCACCACCTGTCTTTCCATAAAGTAGGCGGTGTAGAATGATACCAAGCTAAACCTTTTTTTCCATCGTCGGATAACTACGGGGTTTTCTCAGCCATCATTTTCCCACCCCCCCGAAATGTCTGAATTACAACACGCACAGCTCTCTTCTTCGGCGGGGCGATGGATCCAATGACTTTTCCATATCTTGTATACCTTATTCCTCGTCTCGTCT
>JADBJO010004666.1:138497-143497 GCA_016801955.1 Conus betulinus
TTTATCACCCTATTTTTTAACAAATATATATATATATATATATATATATATATATATATATATATATATATATATATATATACGGGATTTAACGAGCAATGAGATTTTTTTGAAGCTACAGATCAGCCTTGAAGTGTGATCATTACAGAGCCAGGTACTGGGAACCATTGCCTAGCCATTCTCTTTTTCTTCATTCGTTCGTTGTGATTTGTGTTTGACAGACTTAAATTTGTTTGATTCGTTGCGATTTCAAATGAATTGTTATAAATGCTGATTGTGTTCCAGTTGGTCGACACTACAAAGGTGTCTGTCTTCTTTTGTCCTGCTCGAGTTCATACGTATTTTTTTTTTTTTTAGTCATTGTTAAGTTATTGTAAGTACGGAAGAATAGTCAACCTGGGGCGTGCTTTTTTTTCCCTACTACAATAACTTGTTCAACATAGCTTCGTTTGGTTACCTAACTGATGGCTGATGACATCTCTCAGAAGATCCAAGAAAAGCTGTTCTATACAATTATCACCGTTATCACTACTTGTGCGACTGACTATGATTTAGTTGATAAACAGTAGAGCTTGACAACTCTGACTAGTGACACGTTTGACATCCCTTGTATCCTTGAATGGGTCCTCAAGTAAAGCTACAGACACTTCCCTTAGCATTTAATACTCTTTCAATAATGGCTTCATTTCTTTTTCAACAACTATTATTTCTTTACAGCGCTTTCTTCTCCTTTTACTCTAATATCCCTTGATGGCTGCTTTGGGGCGCAGGTTTTTATTTTATTTATTTATTTTTTTTCTTTCAACTCTTGTTGATGAAAATGCCATGACTTATTGACGTTTGCACTCTTGGAGATGAGAGCACCTCAGACATAAAGACTTGTGGTATATCCCAATCTGATGCCGAAGGAGCACCGACACAATCACCTTTTCTCACTGACGAGTCCGATTCCATGGAGGAAAACCCTTCGAGCAGGCAGATATGAATCGTTCTGCCCCCAAGATGGACCACAATAATTGCCAGCTGTTGCTGGCGAAGGGTCTTACATTCATGTCACCTATATATATATATATATATAATGCTGAACAATTAAGTAGTGGGGGAAAACAAGTGCAGGTTATATATATATATATATATATATATATATATATATATATATATATATATATATATATATATAATGCTGAACAATAAGTAGTGGGGGAAAGCAAGTGCAGGTTATATATATATATATATATATATATAATGCTGAACAATTAAGTAGTGGGGAAAACAAGTGCAGGTGCAGGTTATATATATATATATATATATATATATATATATAATGCTGAACAATTAAGTAGTGGGGGAAAACAAGTGCAGGTTATATATATATATATATATATATATATATATATATATATATATATGCTGAACAATTAAGTAGTGGGGGAAAAAACAAGTGCAGGTTACATATATATATATATATAATGCTGAACAATTAAGTAGTGGGGGAAAACAAGTGCAGGTTATATATATATATATCTATATATAATGCTGAACAATTAAGTAGTGGGGGAAAACAAGTGCAGGTTACATATATATCTATATATAATGCTGAACAATTAAGTAGTGGGGGAAAACAAGTGCAGGTTACATATATATATCTATATATAATGCTGAACAATTAAGTAGTGGGGAAAACAAGTGCAGGTTATATATATATCTATATATAATGCTGAACAATTAAGTAGTGGGGGAAAACAAGTGCAGGTTACATATATATATATATATATATGCTGAACAATTAAGTAGTGGGGGAAAACAAGTGCAGGTTATATATATATATATATATATATATATATATATATATTATATATATATATATATAATGCTGAACAATTAAGTAGTGGGGGGGGAAAACAAGTGCAGGTTATATATATATATATATATATATATATATATATATATATATATATATAATGCTGAATATTAAGTAGTGGGGGAAAACAAGTGCAGGTTATATATATATATATATATATATATATATATATATATATATATATATATATATATATATATATATATATATATATGCTGAACAATTAAGTAGTGGGGGAAAACAAGTGCAGGTTTACATATATATATATATATATATATATATATATATATATATATATGCTGAGCAATTAAGTAGTGGGGGAAAACAAGTGCAGGTTACATATATATATATATATAATGCTGAACAATTAAGTAGTGGGGGAAAACAAGTGCAGTTATATATATATATATATATATATATATATATATATATATATATATATATATATATAATATATAATGCTGAACAATTAAGTTAAAACAGTTCTAAAAAAATATCTACAAATTTGTTGCGAGCAGTACGCTCTCGTCAGGATAATGCTTTGGGTCGCCTACCGCCGGTGTTATATAGCTTGTAGGGCCCTGCTTGCACGTGCGTATTGACTGCACGTGTTTTTCTATGTATCGGGTGGACGTTCAGGGTGCGTTTTTTGCGACAACGATTTCCATTTGTGCCTGCAGTTGTTTACTATTTCAGTTTTGGTATTTAGGGTTGCTAAGTGTGGTTTACATAGTATTAACCATTTTTCAGTTAGGCATAGGTTGCATCTTTTTGAAATATTATTGTATGGTGAAGCTCTTTTTATGATTTTTCCAAGATATATTGTAGTTTTTTTTTTTTTGTCTTTAAGTCTCCAAATGTATTTGCTCAGTTCTGTTTGGTTTTTGTATTTTGCTTTATTAAATGACTGTTTATGGTTTGCATATCTGGTTTTGAAGTGGTTTTCCGTAATCCCTATATATTTTTTCTTTTTCATGTTCTGATGTCACAGTGGCCTGGTATACAATATTATTATAGAGGCATTTGTTGCTTAAGGGGCACTGTTCTTTTTTAGCAGTTGCAAGATTTCCTTTCTTCACCCTTCTTGTGTGTTGGGTTTTCATTTTGTTAGATGAATCAATTACATTTTTCAGGTTGGGCATACATGAATATGATAGTTTGATAGTGTTTTTTGTTGAATATTTTTGACAGTTTGTGTTCTTTTGGAAACGATGTTGTTAGGATTTTAAAAAACTCTTTCCCTATGTTTGTTTTAACTCTTCCGTCATATGGAGGGTTGTACCATGTAATTTTCCTTTTCCTGTTTTTCTTTTTTTGTTTTTGTTCATGTTGTTATCTGGGTCGTATTGTAGTCTGTAGTTGTAACCACTTTTTTGCAATGCTTCTTGGTATTCTACTACTGCATTATTGAATACTCTTTCATTGCATGATATGTTAGATAATCTTTTGTTTATGCCATTGGGTATAGTTTTTAGTATGGATGGTGGTGGGTGGTTGCTTTTAATGTTTACATAGATGGGTGTGTCATTAGGTTTCTTGTATGGTTTATATATGTGGTTGTTGAGGTCAAGTGTTATGTCTAAGTAGTTCACTACCTTTTTGTTTGCTTCAATGGTGATTTTTAAGTTTTGATTTTGGAAGATTTTGCATAGTTCTTTTTTCTTGTTTTCTATTTCTTGGGTTGTTGGTTAGTGCAGCGAGGCCGTCGTCTCTGTATAGTCCGACTTGTTTTCCAAGTTGTGTTTGGATGATGGACAGCATGAACAGTCCGACCAGTTCGCAAGTTTCGGCACCATCATATGATCCCATGGTCACATCAAATGTTGAGTTTCTGTTCGTTTTCTTGATCCAGGTTTCATTTCTGCTGTGGAGTAAGGTTTTCTTAGTGTGGAGAATGATTTCCATTTCTGACCCTGTTATTTCTGTATGTTTATTGGCAAATTTCAGGGCTTTGATGAGTAGTTCTTCATCTATGGATGGGTAGAAGTCAACTATATCGAATGTGATGAATACTGTATTCTTCTGTTGGTTGAGTTTATTGAACCATTGGATAACTTCGTATGTGTTCTTCCAAGGTTGTATTCAGAGTTTGATTTTATGTTTTTTTATGACTTTTTCTAGAATTTTTTTACTTACTTTACCTAATTCAGATTTAGATGGGTTGATTAGTCTACATGTTGGGTTGTTGTAGAAATTAGGTTTGTGGTCTTTGAGGGTTATAAAGGCTTCTTTTATTGCTGTTGTTTCCACCCTATCACTTAGATCCATGCGATGCACCAGTTCTTTTTTTTTTTTTACGGATGTTGTCATGTGTAGTTTTTATCAGCTTTTTTGTAGTTTTTTTGGATGTTTTTGTCAAGAAGTTGGGAGTATTTCATAAGGTCCATTTTGTAGTAATTACTGGTTTTTGTCGGCCTTCACAAATATTTTTTTTGTCATTTTGCATTTGTTTTATTTCATTTTTTAATGATGTTTGGAAATCGTTGTTTGATCTTTTGACTACACATGACAACATCCGTAAAAAAGAAAAAGAACTGGTGCATCGCATGGATCTAAGTGATAGGGTGGAAACAACAGCAATAAAAGAAGCCTTTATAACCCTCAAAGACCACAAACCTAATTTCTACAACAACCCAACATGTAGACTAATCAACCCATCTAAATCTGAATTAGGTAAAGTAAGTAAAAAAATTCTAGAAAAAGTCATAAAAAAACATAAAATCAAACTCTGAATACAACCTTTGGAAGAACACATACGAAGTTATCCAATGGTTCAAATAAACTCAACCAACAGAAGAATACAGTATTCATCACATTCGATATAGTTGACTTCTACCCATCCATAGATGAAGAACTACTCATCAAAGCCCTGAAATTTGCCAATAAACATACAGAAATAACAGGGTCAGAAATGGAAATCATTCTCCACACTAAGAAAACCTTACTCCACAGCAGAAATGAAACCTGGATCAAGAAAACGAACAGAAACTCAACATTTGATGTGACCATGGGATCATATGATGGTGCCGAAACTTGCGAACTGGTCGGACTGTTCATGCTGTCCATCATCCAAACACAACTTGGAAAACAAGTCGGACTATACAGAGACGACGGCTCGCTGCACTAACCAACAACCCAA
>JADBJO010004666.1:148497-150997 GCA_016801955.1 Conus betulinus
TACAACTATTCAGTATACTCACAGCGACTTTTTTTCATCCAGCTATACTTATCATCATCAGCATTAACAATGCTAACATATACTTTAGCACTGTGTCGCTAAAATTTTGAGTTCAGAAAAAAAAATGTATGTATATAATTTTGCAGATCCTGTTTTGAATGAGATCTTGAGCAATGAGTATTAACAATTCTACAACAGCTCAGGACGAGGTGTCATCGCAGTATGTTGTCTTGGACTTCATGGGCAAGGAATGCATCCCACTCAGTATCCGACATTTAACCTGGCATAATCCTGACGGCATCGTCAGTAAGAAGTGGAAGAAACTGTATATAACGTTAAAGACCTTTCACTGGCATTCCTGTACCTGATTGGTGGACCAGCCAACATCATCAACATGGCGGTATTCTATAAACAGGGTCTTCAAGATCGCGTGAACCTCTGCTTGTTCATGTTGGGTGTGTCTGACGAGCTCTTCTTGACTTCCTCTTTGCTTTTCCATGCAGAAGACATCTACCAGCACCTGATTTCACACGATATACCCAATACATTCAGTTCGTCCATGCTCAACCACAATCTAGCTGTCCTTCTAGCTTCTGGGTTTGTTTCCTATACTCTCCGCCATCATCGCCTGTGAGAGATGTTACTGTGTCCTCAGACCGCTGAAGTACCAGACTGTACTTGGCACCAGAACCATGGCTGCTATTATTCTGTTTGTCTCTGTCAGCGTGTTCAGTCTTTTCTTCCTTGTGTCGTACCGATACTGGGATCAGTGTTTTTATAATCCTGTCACTCGTAAACAATGGAGGTTGATAACTGGTGGTGGGTTGCACAGCTTATTATCTATAAAAGTTCCTAAATAGTTGAATCATACAAATATTTAGGAACTTTTATAGATAATAAGCTGAATTTTAAAATCCCATGTGAGTATGTCCACAAAAAATGTCAAACCAGATTATATTGTCTTCGCAAGCTGCGATCATTTCATGTGAATACTGACATTCTTCGGACATTTTATTCATGCTTCTTGGAATCTGTTCTAACTTTCTCATTTATGTGTTGGTATGGTGGGGGTTGACTGTGAAGAGCAGAAATGTGCTTGAGAAAGTGGTGAACGTGGGAGGAAAAATCGTTGGTGAGAGACAAAAAAAGTCTGAGTGAGCTATATAGGTGCCGTGTTAGTTGTAAAGCGAAGAAGATTACGTGTGACCAGACCCACGTCCTTGCAAATCAGTATGACCTTCTTCAGTCAGGACGAAGATATCGATCGGTTTAAATGCAGAAGTGTCAGATTTAAACAAAGTTTTATTCCCCTGTCCATTGATTTCTTGAACCGAGAAGATGTTTAATTGAAATCCAAATTCCTCTATATGAATGTATGTCATATGTGAGAAAATGGGTAATGTGGCTAAATTATTGTTTATTTGCTGTGAATGTTTGTGACCACAATTAATTTCTCAAATTGAGATAATAAAGTTTACTTGACTTGACTTGACTTGACTTGACTCACAAAGACTTGATAGACACGTTGGACGGTAGCGTGTTTGGAGCTGGTTTGCCAGGAGTGTTGATGATCGTGGTGATAGCAGCAACGACGATTACGACCGTGAAACTCGGTCAGATTGTCGCATGGCGTACAGAAACGACCAGTTTGCTCTCTCCCAGGGAGGTGGCTCTGACCAGAATGCTGATCGCTAATTCCGTGTTCTTCATCGCCTGGCTGTCTCCTTTCTTCCTGGTCCGCACTGCTTACCTGTTTCTTGCCAGAAATGTCTGCAGGGGGACGATATCGCAACCTCTACTTTACCACATTGTCGCTTACACAGGCCTGCAGCTTCGTCAATTCCTCTTTGAACTTCTTCGTCTATTACAGCATGGGATCTCGGTACAGGGAAACGTTCTGGGCATTGTTCGGTAGGAGGAAACAAGAGGACATTCGCTGGAAAGGAAAAGAAAATGAGATCAAGAAATAATTATGCCTGCTCGCACGCACTCAATGACACACACATTTATACACACACACACACACACACACACACACACACACACACACACACGCATGAACGCACGCACGCACGAACACACACACACACACACACACACACACACACACACACACACACACACACACACACACACACACACACATACACACACACACAAAAGTTATAAAGTTTATGCACATTGATGGGTTTTGATTGGTGTAAATGCCACACACTGCGCGCGCGCACGTGCATCTCTCTCTCTCTTTTTCTTTTTTTTTTCCTCTCTCTAGCTCTTTATGTATATACATGTGTGTGTGTTGTGTGTGTGTGTGTGTGTGTGTGTGTGTGTGTGTGTGTGATTTTTAAAAAAAAAGTTTTTTTTTTTTAGTGAATATATCATGCATTTTGTTTTAGTGTATAACCTGAACAAAGCCTTGCCCCCCCCCCCCCCCCCCCCCCGAAAAAAAGGCAGAACAACCATCAACACATTAAGAATTAAATGTCAACAATCAGATTAA
>JADBJO010004666.1:153497-163497 GCA_016801955.1 Conus betulinus
CACACACACACACACACACACACACACACACGCGCACAAAGAGAGTCGATGGATAGATGTTTCTCTTTATTAAATGAATGAACTGGAAACTGAAATGACATGCGGCAATGACTATGATAAACCGTGTTCACAAAACGCCCTGCTCCACGCACACACACTGAGTTTTTAACTCAGTAGTCCAGAGACGTTTATGTCTCACATCATGCAGGTCCCAACACTCTCAAAGAATAGGTTTCCCTGTGAGTGGCACACGATTTGAAATGCACCACAGAACTTCTTCCCCTTTGAAAAGATAAGACTGGGTGTGAAACGAGTGGCCTGTATGCAAATCGCACAACATTTTTATTTATTTTTTTTTTATATTTTTTTTTGTTTTTGTTTTTTCTTTACGGCCGTCTCTTGAACGTGGTTAAACATTTTTTTTTTTTTTTTCAGGTTTGGACGGATTTTGAACAGTTTGTTATCCGTCTGCGAGTGCCATTCCTCTTGCCAGAGGTCTTTGACGTGAGCCTGAGCGTTTGATTTCAGATCAGTGTGAGGGATAGACAATCTGCTCGACTCTTTGCTTTTACAAGAAGAATTATGCAGCCTCGTGACTCAGCACATGATTCATTCTCATGTCGCAAAATCAATTCATTTTGACAAACACTTTGGCTGAAATTACATCCCAACCAGTTACTGAACACAGGCACAGACAGACAGACAGACAGACAGACAAACATATGCGCGCGCACACACATACACACACGCAAACACACACACACACACACACACACACACACACACACACACACATGCACATGCAACCACCACCACCACCACCACCTCCACCACCAGCAACATTGTGACGGAGCGTTTTTCGCGTCCAGTCACAAATTTTCATGCAACCGTGCTAACCGGAAGGTAGTCGTCTGGAAGCCGGTTGAAAATTTTACCTGACCGCTGCTCACCTGCGCTCTGTTTAGCCGGGTGAGCTGAACCGGTTAGGCAGTCTCTGCAGTGATTTCCGGCAACGCAACTACCCAGAAGCCGAAGAGGGACTCCTATCTGTTTTTGGTGGCAGTCCGGTATTTATCATTCAATATTTATTTATTAGCAAACCGAAAGCGTATTCCCGTTTAGGAGCGACTGAAACTTCCTCAGCGCACTGTGAAGGTTTTGTTTAGAAAAGAAAAGCATTTGTTGTGTTCTGTTATCCCATGACTTGACAGGGTAGCAAACCGAAATTCTTTCGGAATACATGAATAGATGAAGAGAGTATTAAAGGAAGTGGTCTTCAGGAAGAAAAAAGATTTTGTTTATTCTCTGACTTAACTTTGCGAGAAGAGGGAGAGTTTTGACGCTATGGATAATAAGTTCCCAAAGTGAGTGACAGAGACTATCATACATGCTGGTTTTGATTTTTGATGTGGATGAGTATTTAACTCACTCTTGATATGGATATTGAATAGTTGTGTGTTGGTAAACAAGAGTGTGTGGAAATCTTTCCCTTACATATATTGAAGTAGATGAATCTTTTGTAAAAAGAAACCTTCTAAAATCTGGTGATTATATGAAACGAAATGAACAATTTTGTTGTGACGAAAGACATTCATAGTTTGATGAAAAGTAATCGTTAATTGTATTCATGGTTTATTGAAGAGGGTCTAGGTGGGAATCCTTTCCCCAATTTGGAAAACTAGATTCTGAAAGGTTTATATTGAAACACTTTCCTGTGTAGTGTTTGATTCCGGAAAAGGGAATGTTGTAGTGTTATGATTTCGGAAAAGGGAATGTTGTAGTGTTATGAAGAAAGAATATGCTGATGTTTGTCCGAAGTTCTAGTGGAATGTGATGTGGCTAATGAATATAAATGTAGTCGTGATTGTAATGAATAGTAGCCATACTAATCAAGGTAGTTAATCAGTTCCACCAGGTAGAAGTGTACCCTGGTTTGAAGGGGACTGGCTGTCACTTTCTGAGGGTCGGGGCCGTAGCTGTGTTCTACCCCCTTGTTCTCCACCTTGTGTCGGTGTTGAGAAGCCGGTCTGAGTGCCGACAACTACCCTACCTGCCACTGCGCCCGGGACCGACTACCCGCTGAGCCAGTTGGGCCGGACACGCTGCTGCTGCCAAGCCAGAGCGCCGCTCCCGAGATTTGACTGGATCTGGATTGGTACGTCGCTAACATCCATTTACTGGCATAGGCGCGACGGTGAGGGAGGGGGGGGGGGGGGGGGGGGGGGGGTGCGCAGCGTGATGGTATTATCGGCTTCTGGCTTTTGCCAGAGCCGACTTGAAGCTGTCGACTGACTTTTGGTGTACGATGTTATCGTCGAGGTGGTTCCACTCAGTTATTGTCTTTGGGAAGTATGAGTTTCGGTACTGATCGGTGTGTGTTTTCAGGAACGCAGTAGCACCTATCATTGTTTCGTATGTAGTTCTCCACTGGGTTTTGTGACAGGTACGTACTGTTGTCTCTGGTGGAGCGGATGCGTCGTCCTGGTTTCTGAGGTGTAATGAAGTCACTCGGGGTGATGCTGGCACCAGACCCTCAATCACCCTGTAAAAGAATGCTTGACCCAGCGACCTGTTGGCTAGGCCGTCGATGCGTTCTTTTTTTCTGTGTGAGCCACAGCTCCTGTGTGAGACTGTCGCCTTGTCGTCGGCAGAGGCGCCGTCAGTGTGGTAGTGATTTGAGCCACAGCTCTGCGAAGTTCTATTTAGTCCTGTTTCAGACTTGACTCTGTAGACGTCGTCTTCGTCGTCTTCATCGTCTTCATCGTCTACATCGTCTTCGTCGTCTTCATCGTCTTCAGCATTCTCCTCGTCATCGTTGGAATCCTGCGCCGTTCAGAGAACTGTGTTGGACCGGACGCAGCCAGCACCAGCAGCGCTAGTAGACAGCCAGTTATATATAGATATATTTTGTGCGTACGCCTTACGGTTGGCGTGCCGACCTATTGATGAACTTACATTTATTATACATGTTTGTCTGATGGCTCGGGCAGCATAAACAACAACAACAACAAAAAAAACCCAAAACAAAACAAAAAAAAAAAAAACCGTGTTGTTCTGTTGCCTGGCTGTCAATATTCGGGTGAGTGTGTGTGTGTGTATGTGGAACTGGAAAAGTCGTGCATGCATCCATAATTTCTGTGTGAGAGTCAGACAGTCAGAGACACCCGCAGACACGACCCATTCCATCCGTAACAAACATCAACAACAACAACAACAACAACTACAACTACAACAACAACTCAGACTTAAAAGTACAAGTCCAATCACCAAAAATCTCGGAAGATTTGAGATGATGAAGAGCAACGAGTTAGATGTCTCCGGATGCATATTGCGCTTTGTTTCAGTGGCAGAGTTCTGACAATGCTATGTCACATGCCGACAGCATCCTGCAGGCTCACTCACAGATCTCCTGCTGACATGCAACTAACGTTGCAATCTCTGTCCAGTCTGTTTTTTTGTTGTTGTTTGTTTGTTTGTTTGTTTTACTAACGTTGCAATCTATGTCCAGTCTGTTTTTTTTTGTTGTTTGTTTGTTTGTTTTATTTTTTAAAACTTTTTTTTTTTTTTTTTTTTTTTTTTTTTTTTAGCTTTTTTGCTTTTGTGTTGTTGTTTCCTAATGAGCGACGTGCATACTTCAAGAACAAATCGCGTGTGTGTGTGTGTGTGTGTGTGTGTGTGTGTGTGCGTGCGTGCGTGCGTGCGTGTGTGTGTGTGTGTGTGTGTGTGTGTGTGTGTGTGTGTGTGTGTGCGTGCGTGCGTGCGTGTGTGTGTGGTGTGTGTGCGTGCGTGTGTGTGTCGGTGTGTGTGTATGTGTGTGTGTGTGTGTGTGTGTGTGGAGGGGGGGAGGGAGTGAGTGAAAAGCAAGACGCCCAACCACAGTTAGGCCAACACATACCCAAGCCGTCACACACACACACACACACACACACACACACACACACACACACACACACACTCACGCGCGCGCGCGCGCGCGCACACACACACACACACACACGCACAGACACTCACACTCACACACACACACACACACACACACACACACACACAACAAACACACGCGAAGAAGACCTGAGAGGTCGAAACGCGTTGTGTTTTGTCTTGTGACTCGTTTGTCCACGTTTCTCTGGGCGGGTTCGCTGACATTTATTTAAGATTTATTTAGATTTCCGCCTGCAGTCGTCTCACTTTGCAACTAGACCCCCTGGTCCTAGTTAACAATGGTAGTGTTCTACCTCAAGGGAATTCTCCGTTTCTACCCTGAATTCACTATTTGAAAGACACACACACACACACACACACACACACACACACACACACAAGTTCGTTTTCCTTTGTTTTTTCCTTAAATACGATAGGAAGGTGTCTATGGAAGACTTAAGAAAAAAAAGTCAGTAAGGTGGGATGAAAGAAAAAAGTCATGGACTCACAAAATTACTGTGAGAAGTGGAATTCACATTGGACAAAAGAAAATCTTTGTCATATGACTGACTCACTTCTGCTACATCACACGCGAAACACCATGCATGTTACTCTTTCTCTTTGAGGAAGACCGGGCGCACTGGTTTCAGAGCAAGGAGAGCTGGGTATATAGGGCATTAGAGGGTGGTGGTGGTGGTGGTGGTGGTGGGGTGGGGGGGGGGGGGGGGGGGGGGGGGGGTGGGGGGGGGGGGGGGGGGGGGGGGGGGGGGGGGGGGGGGGGTGGGGGGGGGGGGGTGAGTTCTTTGCTGGCAGAAGATCCGGATGACGTCAGAAGGGAGGGAGGCCACTCTACCAGCAGGAGAAACAGATGCGTTCACACCCCTTCTACGCGTCATAACGGTCTCGTCGCGGTTGTACACCAGAATGGGATTGGGATGAAAGATATAATTCACTTGCAGCTTGCTGTCCCGGCACACACACACACACACACACACGCACGCACACGCACACACGCACACACGCACGCACGCACGCACGCACACACACACACACACACACACACTTTCGATAATGTCACTGTGCAGATGACTTTCTCCCATGGGCACGAATGGCTGGAGAGACCTATTCTCGAGGCACACACCCGTGGGCAGTAGGGGCAATTGAACGTGGCTAATGTGGGAAGGGAGGACACCGAGGCCTTGCGTTTTTCTCTTGCAGTAGTCATGTGGTTGAGGCGGTTGTCTTCAAATTCTTCCTGGGCCTTCCTGGTTAGACTTCGCCATACTGCCCTGTCTTGGGCACAAACCTCTAGGTCTTTTGCAGGCGTGTAGCTGTGCTTCAGATGTCTTTTACACAGTCTTTGAAGCGCTTTCTGGGGGCGGCCTCTGGGTCTCTGGCCCTGCCTCAGTTCTCCGTAGAGCAACTGCCGAGGCAGTCTGTGAGGCTCCATACGGGATGACATGTCCAGGCCAGCGAAGCTGGGCCTTCATTATCATGGCTTCGATGCTGAGCAGACCGGCTCTGTCCAGGACTTCGAGGTTGGTCACTCGGTCTTGCCACTTGATGCCCATAATCGCTCGTAGTGATCTCGTGTGGAAGCGTTCAAGCTGTTTCGTGTGTGTTTCCCGTTACAGCGTCCAGGACTCACAGCCGTAGAGGAGACTAGTGAGAACAACAGCTTTGTAGACCTTGATCTTTGTGTCGAGCTGATGCTTTTGTGGGTCATCACACGAGTACGTAGGCGGCCAAGAGCTTGGCTGGCTTTGCTGATCCTGGCAGAGATTTCTCTGTCAAGAGAGCCATCACTGGAAATGACGCTCCCGAGGTCCTTGAAGTGTTCGACAGTTTTTTCAGAGTGGTGCCTCCGATGGTGATGGTGGGGGGAGGTTGCACTGTTAGGCCTGGGGAGGGTTGGTAGAGCACTTCCGTTTTTCCAAGGCTGATTGTGAGGCCAAAAAGCCGAGAGGCTTCCGCAAACTTGCTGACAATGAACTGGAGATCCGCTTCTGTGTGTGCCATCAGGGCACAGTCGTCGGCAAACAGTCGTCGTCGATACATTAAATACCGTTATATCTACTGATTACTTCGCTATAATGAATATATTTAACGACAACCGGATTTAGACAGGTCAATCAGCTGGGAAATAAGCACTTACTGAGAGCTTTTGGTAGACGTCCGTCCGTCTTGGTCAGCGGTGGTACTGTAATCCCAGTTTCGGGGGAGGTGGGGTGGGTGGGCGAGATATCTGGACCATTCTGCAAAATACATAGGTAGGTTTGAGAAGGAAAATCAATGATACAAGATCAATCTGTGAGTATCGTGGGGTAAGGCAATGTTGCTTATTGCCCTGTCGACATCTGTAAGTATAGCGAAATGCAACCAGTGTCGCCATGGTGATCATGTTTTGATCAGGCAAACGAATTTTGCATTTCTTTAGATCCTTTCCTCGGACTCGCCATCAGATCTTTCGATCCTCGGCCTCGTGTTGCATTAATAATCCATCACACATGGGTCTAAACAGACTCGTGTTGCATTAATAATCCATCACACATGGGTCTAAACAGGCTCGTGTTGCATTAATAATCCATCACACATGGGTCTAAACAGGCTCGAGGGTTGACTGCCCAGTACCCAATGTCACTTTATATATATATATATATATATATATATATATATATATATATATATATATATATATATATATACATATATATATATATATATATATATATATATATATATATATATATATATATATATGTGTGTGTGTGTGTGTGTGTGTGTGTGTGTGTGTGTGTGTGTGTGTGTGTGTGAAGTCAAGTCAAGTCAAGTCAAAATTTTATTTTCAGATGGAACATTGAATAAGCAATAAATCTCTGCTTTTTTTTTTTTACATCAAGTAATCCACAAAACAAAATATATAGATGAAACTACGAAAAATCATAATTATTTTATGTGTGTATGTATATATATATATATATATATATATATATATATATATATATATGTGTGTGTGTGTGTGTGTGTGTGTGTGTGTGTGTGTGTGTGTGTGTGTGTGAGAGAGAGAGAGAGAGAGAGAGAGAGAGAGAGAGAGAGTGGTTTCTGGCAGTAAACCCTCGAATTCATTGTTCCGTTCTCATAGTCCAGAAAAGGTTCTGTCTGATCGACTGGAAAAAAAGAAAGAAAAGAGAGACAGACAGGCAGACAAACAGACAGACAGACAGACAGACAGAGAGACAGGAAGAAAGACATTGAAAGAAAAGAAAAGTTACCTGGGTGGTCAGATCTTGTATCTGGGCGGTATTTGACAACATGGCAGCTTCAGGCTATTGCCCAGTGAGGGAAGGAAGAAGTAAAAGACTATTCTATTCAGCTTCTCTCGCTCGCAGCGTTGTCTCAATGGGGTGGGAAACATTTTGTTTTTGCTTCTTTGCTCTAGGTAAATATTCTGAGGAATCATTTGGCAATTACATAATTTCAAACCGATGACAGAGTATGTAGTAGATTTCAAAGCGTAACTTGATTACATGCAGCCACACATCCAGTTCAGATAAAGACTGCTCCGAACTTCACGATAAGGAAAAGACACACACACACACACACACACACACACACACACACACACACACACACACACACACACACACACACAAGCACGTGCTTTGCAGGTTTAGAAACCTCTTCCTTCAACGTTCAATGGAGGCATTATACCAATGCAGAGACACTGAAATGTCCGTCTTAGGACACTTGGCCATTCACTGCCACCCTCCAAAATCCTCCAGAAATAAACCCCCCACAAACTCCCCTAATTCGTGGCCATCCCCAGCAATGAAAAGAAAAAGAAATAATGCAATCGTGTAAACAAACAAACAAACAAAACAAACAAAAGCAGGCCTTTTGTGTCCGAATTTGCTCGAAAGAACTCTTGTCCGATAAGTACCCGAATGTGGGTTTCTTTTTAATTTACTATGCCCGATGATTGGGCTACAAAAATAAGTAAAATAACCACGATTTCTTAACGTTGACATTTACATGAAGAAAGGGAAGGGGAGAGGGGTAATACAACATTAAGAAAATCACGGAGTAAATCATTGTAAGATATAAAGCTGTGGACAGCTTATGTCTAAAACAAGGACCATGTTAGCGTTTCCCTTTCATTCTACATGACTTTGCAGGTAATAATGCAATACAAGTTTCTCTGTAACGCGATCCCATGGTGAAATAGATGAAGAAATTGAATGAGGAGTTGGAAAAAAAGCAAACACTTGTATCAGCCACAGCGTGATCAAATAGAAGTTGTGGTGGTGGTGTCCTCCGGTCTTATCTCAGGCAAAACAGAAAGAGGCGATGCGAGCAAAAAAAGCCCAGGAGAAATACAAACGATGAAGAACACAGAATTACAGACCAGCATTTTGGTCAGCGCCATTTCCCGGGTGGAGAGTGTGGATGATGTTTCAGTCCGCCATTCACAATTTGACGAAGTTTCACAATAGTAGTTATGGTCGCTACTGTTGCCAGTATGATAGTGCTTCCTTGAAACCCAATTCCGACTACAAAACTGTCCAAAAAGACCACAAGCTGTTTATGAGTGACGTAGAATCCCCCTCCAGTGAACAATGTCATCATTTCACCAGTGACAGGATCGTAGAAACAATTCATCCAGTGTCGGTAAGACACCATGAAGAACAAGGTGTAAAACACACACATGAATTGCAGCAATGATCAACGCCATGGTTCTGGTGCGGAGAAGAGTCTGGTACTTCAGGGGTCTGAGGACACAGTAACATCTCTCACAGGCGATGATGCCAGAGAGAGAATAAACGAAACAAACCCAGAGCCTAGGAAGACAGTCAGATTATTGTTGGCCACGAACTCATTCACCAGAGACGTTACCGCTTGTCCTCTGATGTACAGAGAGATGTTCTCCGCATGAAGAAACAAACAGATGGTCAAATAGATCTCATCTGACACAGCCAGCATGAACAGACAGAGGTTGACACGATCCTGGAGACCTTGTTTATAGAACACCGCCATGTTGATGACGTTGGCTGGTCCACCAATCAGAACAAAAACTAACAGCGAAAGGTCTTTGAACTGTCGTACACGAGCCTCTACGTCTTGACTGACGATGTTGTCAGGATTATCCCAGGGTAAAAGCTGTGTCCTGTTGGTCCTCAGCAGAATGCATCCTTTGCTCAGTGAGGTGTTGTGGACCACGTCCTGCGTTGACACAGTGTGTTGAACGGTTGTCTCCCCGTTCATCCTCGCAGATTGAATGGTGCTGTTCAAAATCGTCACCACTGAATGACCGCCCCTGTCATGGGTGATAAGACACTATCAAGTTTATATCACTAGATTTTTATCACTGGGCATGCAACTTGAAGCAAGTAAGACCCTTTTCGGAACTGACCGTCACAGCCCCCTTGTGATAACCACTTTCTGGAGGAAGAGGATTCGCACACAGCATTTGTTTGTACTAAGCAAGGCTACACAACAACAAGCACACTGCGGGCACATCCAACAAGAAACTGATGATTTTTCACATTTTTTTTATAGTTGATTATTCTTTCCCTATCTAGCACATGACGCAATGATAAGCAATGTTACTCTACAACAATTATTAACGTCTTCATGCAAAGAGTCACTTAAAAAAAGATGTCAGTGTTTTACACCTCATACTCTTACCAAATAGCGCGCAGCCTTCACCTTTCTAAACTGAATTCTGTCTTCAAGCGCCTTTTTTTTTCCCCAAAAGAGTGTCCTCCACTGTATTCACATTATTAGAGACGTTCCACCAACTGTGACGTCTGGTGAACAGATTGTCGTCATCTGTGATAGATGGCTGATCACTTGATCAAACCCCCAGCACAGTAGAGAGCTGTCGTCTGGCTTTTGTCGCCTAAAGAAACGAATGCTGAGAAGGACAAAAAGACAGGTTGAACCGAGTTCCTTTCCATTAAGCACTACCTAATTCTAAGTACCGTTGCTAGGTAAAGAATCAAGCGAGTGAAATGTTAGGTAAGAGCATTTTGAACGGACAGGGAATCCACCTGAACCCCCCCCACCCCCCTCTCTCCCC
>JADBJO010004666.1:173497-185997 GCA_016801955.1 Conus betulinus
ATCACTATCAAAGAGTTTTGCATGCCAATCTTGCATGAAACAGTCCATCATTCGCTGCTTAAGTTCCTTCATGAACAAAAATTCATTTCCGACGCCCCCATTTATCCAAACTTCCGAGAAACCATAGGAATCAAAACACTTTTAACAGAATACGACCAGTTATGGCAGTTAATATGCCCACGTGAAAATTCGGGAATCTTGTTCATAATCATAAAGTAAGCCTGCTTTGGAAATCTCTCATTAGGCATATTTTGAAGTTTAAACCAGTATTTTATAGATCTGAGTGTGCTGTCAATACTTAAAGGATAACGGCCAGTTTCACCATAAATCATTGTATTTGGACTTTTTGGACTTACTCCTAATAAACGTTTACATGCAAACAAATGGACTGATTCTATTGACTGAAATTTTGTTTGTCCCCATACCTCTGCAGCATATAACAGCATTGGTTTTACTGGCAATCAAAAAGTTTAAAAAAATATAGACATCTATATTTCCTAAGCACCACATTGTTCTAAAAATGTCTGTAACTTTCTTCTTAGCTCGTAACATAGTCATCTAGTGCTGTATCAAAAGCCATTTTTGTACTAAGTGTGAAGCCAAGATATTTATAACTGTTAACCACACCTAGTTCCTTCCCTTTGTAATACCAGTGTTCTGTTTTAGATAAGTGACCCCCTTTTCTAAAAACGATAATTTTAGTTTTATCTCTAGATTAACTGTTAGATTAAGGGTATCCGAAGCTTTCTGTAGATTTTTCAGTTGGTTTTGAAGACCGTTTGGTGTAGAAGAAAACAAAACGATATCATCAGCAAATAATAAAGAAATATTTTGAAAGCCAGGTAAGAACTGAAATCCATGTTTTCCCAAATTTTGTTACGTTTTCAGCCACTTCAGATATTAGCAATGAAAACAATAGAGGGGACATTAAACAACCCTGCTTTACCCCTGATGGGCAATCGAAAAATTCTGAAACATGTGGGGCCCCATCGAACACAGCTTTGTACAGAATTGTACATACCTTTCAACATATTAATCATTTTAGATGAAGCTTGTACTTTCTTAAGTATTTTCCAAAGCATGTCGCGATCAACTGTGTCGAAGGCTTTTTGATAATCAATAAAGGCAACATAAAATTTTCTGCTTTTGTAACCATATAGATAGGACTTGATCATTGACACAAGAGTAAATATATGATCTACAGTTGAATATTGTTTACGGAAACCAGCTTGCTCGTCACTTATTTTATTTTCCTTCTCAGCCCATGCATACAGTCTCTTGTTCAACACACATGTAAATACCTTGCTAACAACACTCAATAGAGAAATGCCTCTATAATTTTCAGGGTTAGAAGCATCTCCTTTTTTAAGCAAAGGCACAATAACTGATCTAGTCCACATTTGAGGAAAATAGCCACGCTCATATATCTGATTAAACAGTTTTGTTAAAAAAGGTGTTACAATAGATTCGGCCGTCTTCAAAAATTCACCACAAATATCATCTAAACCTGATGCTTTATTACATTTTAATCGCTTTATTGCACGACGCACTTCCTCTTCGGTTATTCGTCATCCAAATCGGAAACATAAACAGACTCTCCTTGAATATTTTCTTCTCCTTGAATATTTTCGTCTAATATTCATTATCTCTAGCACTACTACCAACACTATAATCGGGGGAGAAAATCTCTTCAAAATGTGCTTTCCACCTGTCCATATGGATAAAAGGCCGATCAGGTTTTTTTTTTTTTAACATTTCGTATTGTCGACCAAAACACACTAGATTCATTTTTATTATTTAGTAATCTATCAAAAAATGATTTTCGATATCCTTTCCTTTTATCTTTTAATGTGTCCTGATACTCTGTTCTTTTCCGAGCATAATCACTCTGGTCACTGGGGCGTTTGGTGCGTGTGCACCTCACAAGTGCTTTACCAGCTATGCGTTCTTATATAAACAAATCTTATCAAACCATGGTTTACTTGTCCGTGCACGGGCTGCAGGCCTAACTATTTTCAGCATGCATTCCCCAGCGTTTAACAGCAAGCACGTGAATTTGTCAACAGCCGAGTCTATACTAGTTGAAATGTCATTTGTACAATCAGCAAGAATCCTACCTGCCTTTTCCGATTTTAGATAAGCAACAAACTGGTTGGCTTTGCTGCTTCCCATTTAAATTTCTGGAAAGACTCTTGCTTTTGTTTGTCAGTTTCATTGCTATGCTCACATTTCAAAGATAAGAAAACAGGCATATGCTGGGATTCCACCTTTTCTGCACGTTAAAGCATTGAACACTAGGCAGCAAATCCACAGAACACAAAAAAAAGTAATCAATGACGCTGTTTCCACGTTCCGATAAGAAAGTAAACTGACCATTAATATCACCATCACATAGCCCATTCAAAGGTGTTAGTTCAAACATAGAACACAGATTAATCAGCAACTTGCCCAAAACAATTTACAACATCATCCATAGAACGCCTTACATAGAACTCACTACTATCAGCCGCAAGAATCACATCGATTTCATTGGCTTCTAGACTCCAGTTTCCAATTCGAGCATTAAAATCACCAGTTATAACTAGATGAACATCTCTCTTTTTCATATTTCTCAAGTATAAACTGTTCCAACATTTCTAGGTTATTTTTTAATTCCCTTTTTTTTTTAATAATCACTGTTCATTGGATGGTTGTATAAGCCAATAAACAAAACATCCTTGTCTGCATCAAAAAAAGTGTCCTACATAGTTTTACACAAACAATATTTTCCAGCCCAGTATCAATAACATGAACGAATCTCTCCCACGATCTCTTTATTAATAGCACCGTCCCTCCGATCTTCGTCCCATCTTTGACAGTTTTATACCTGGGCTATGGACAACAATAAAATCGCTAAAATATACTGAAAAATCGAAAGTAGGAAAAGTAAAAGTCTCAACAAGGCAAACAATATCAAAAGACGTAATATAATCTATGAAATCAGGGTCTGTCAACTTTGCCTGAAGCCCATCAATTTCAAAGTAATACAAGAAAGAAAATCGTGTTTATTTACATTATTACAGTGACTATTACTTGTTGGCGAACTACTAGCATGTGTATTTGTGTTGTGTTTGCGTGAACGTGAGCCCTGGCCTTGGCCTAAACTTCATTTGTTTTTATTACGGGATGAGGAGGAGCGAGAAACACGTGCATTCTTCTTAGCCCACGTATCAGGTAAGTTGGGTTGTCGCTCACTCGCCTTTCCCTTCTGTCCTTTGACAGAAACGCCGGCGGAGACACCTTCATCGCTAGTAGAGGGGGGGGGTGGGGGTGAGAACGAAAGGGGGATGGTGAGAAATGGGCAGGTGAAGTGACGCAAGGGGAATCCCCTTCATTGCCTCCTAACTGGGGTTTGAAAGGGGAGGAATCAATGGGGGTATCCCCCTTACTGAGAGAAGGATCGTTAACTGGAAGTGACACCGGGGGGGGGGGGGGGGGGGGATATCTTCTTGAGGAAAACTGTCTGACGCTCTACTGCGCTAGTAAAAATGGAAGATGTCCCAAATGTGGTAGCGTTCCTCGAGCTCTGTGCTGCACTCCTCGGTGGGGCTTCACGTTGCGGCTTCACATGCAATTTTCCCTTGTGGAAATATCCAAAACTTCCCCTCCCCTTTCAGCTGTCTCAGCTGTGCGGATTGCCTACGGGTCAAAGTCCTGTGCTACCGTCAGTTGATCATGTTTCATATCAGCCCGAGCCTCCTGATTTGTCATCAGGCGCATGAGGTCCCCCCATCTTGGGAACTTAGCAATCACAGGGCGTGGCTGGGCACTAGCGCCGCGTGGCTTTCCCAGTCTGTGGCGCGTTCTATGACGTCGTCAGACCACTCTACATCCGGTATGTACGTGCGAAGAATGTTCATCACCGCTTCAGCACATGATTCAGACTTTCCATCTGTAGACTCAGGGATTCCAAAGAACTTAACGTTGTTGCGCCTTGAAAAACGTTCTAACGTGTCAAGCTCATCTTGTAGACCCGCAACTGTCTCACGGAGCTCTTCCTGTTTGTTCTTCAAGTCCTCAATGTCATCTCTATTCTGCTTCGCTGTCTGGCTAGTTTCTGTCATTTCTGCACCAGTCGAGAGACAGCAGCATCTCTCATCTCTATCTGCCTATTCTCGATCTTCTTCAAACTGTCCCCATGGGAATTCACCATCTGCATGATTCGAGAATATTGTCCTTCTAACTTAGTCTCTAGAGTACCAAATTCTGCAAGATCAGATCAATTTTTTTCGTCCGCAGTTACAGGGCCTGGGTTCTGGTGTACATCACCAGACAGTAAAAACCTTCCTGAGACCAAGCAGATAGTTAACAAGAGAGAGAAGAGCAGCAGTACAATACACAGGTAAGTGGATAGCTAAGGACGCTTCGTAGTTTCCTTTCTCCGACTCCGAGAGAAAAGATGACGGGAAAGTCCCACAGCAAACAGCATGTTGGAAAGGGAGGCACTGATTGGTTGATGCGCAGCAGCTGACAAATTATCGTGCAAAGCGAACAAAAAACCCGAAAAAAATAGCACGCCTAGATAAGCAAGAAACACATCTGTTGCACGGACAGTTTTCACGTGGGAAGATTTTGTAGTGGGAAAATGGCTTACAATGTTTATATTTTGATGCACAAATTCGAGCGCAAAGTCGCCATCTTGAACGTGTCTCCGAGAGAGAGAGAGAGAGAGAGAGAGAGAGAGAGAGAGAGAATACGAATACGAATATTTATTCAGATTTAAAACCCATTGCCGCATACTGAACTGCAACGTTCGCTTAAGACATGATATATTATAAACCTATCCACAGCAACTATGAAAACATACCTAGTCAAATAAAGTTAATGCACAACAGCACGCAGTCTTTTTTGTGCTTCATGAATACACATAGCCAGATTGCAGATATTTTCTTGTCTTGACGACAGCAGTAACATTACCTTGAAATGACATGGTTCAGTAAAATACTTAGGTTGAATAAGTTTGGTTCTACGATCATGTAATAAAGGACAGCACAACAAAAAAAAAATGAACTTCATCCTCTTTAGCCAAACCACACAAACGGCATATAAACTCACCTTCGGCGCAGTCGTAGTATCTGGAACGGTGGCAAGCGATATCAGAAACACCAAGTCTAAACTTTGTTAATGTGCTCGTAACATATCGATTCATTAAAAAAAAAAAAAAAAAAAGCCCCAAACAAAACAAAACAAAAAAAAAACATGGTTCTAACTCATGTGCTGTCTTAAATGGTTTGTACTGTAAGAATCTATCACTATGATTAACATGATCATGCCAGTTTTGCCATCTATAATCAATAATCCCGTCCTTAGAACATAACAAAAAATCCAGATATGTTTTGAACGCCCTGAATATTCCAAGCAAACCCAAATCCATAAGAATTCAAACCTAGTCGCACGCTTGAAGCCCATGTCTTCTTTCCATATTATTCAAGAACATCAGCATTTTGTATGCCTTAAAGGGTAACCTGTCTTCATGCATTCAAGTTTAACTTCAGCCAACATTTAATACATTTTACAAAGGAGTTAGGGTAAATTGGACATCGTCCGACATCTCCAGACATCATACTATTTGGAGTTCTCATATGAACATTAAAAAAAAAGCGCTTCAATGCATACAGGTGAACTTTCTCTATGATCTCTATTTTTTTTTCAAAAAGCTCAGATTTCAACTCCATATTGCAGGATTGGTTGAACTTGTGAGTCAAACAGCCTCGTAAAAATACTAGATTCATTACAGTCCAGTTTGTACAAAACATGAAGAATAACTGCAGTTGCTCTTTTTGCTCTGTTTGCGATATCTTGACAGACATAATTAAAGCTGAGTTTAGTTGTAAAGTATATTCCTTGATGTTTATACGCATTGACTACACCGACTCACTCATTCACATAGGTCCATCTCTCAACTTTGGCAAGTACCCACCCTTACGAAACACAATGATCTTAGTCTTCTTCATGTTAACTTGTAAAACAAGTCATTTGGCTGCAGAGTATAAAGAACCAAGTTGATGTTGGAGACCATTACTGTCGTGGACGATAATACAATATCATCAGCAAACAGTAAAATGACAAATTCTGTGAAATCAAAAGTCACTCCATGTCTACCATTTTCAATAATTTCAAGGGCTAGATCGTTTATGAACTACAACAACAACATGTGGCTAGAAACATCACCGTGTTTAACACCACGAAAACACATAAAAGGAATCCGATGATGTTGCTCCTGATCGTTTTCTTGCTTTTATTTCGCTGTACATATTTTTTTTTTTACTCAACGAAATAATTTACCTTTAACTCCACTTTAAAAAAAAAAATCAAAACCGGGCCATAACAGTTTACGAGAGATTGAATCAAAAGCCGTTTCAAAGTCAACAAAGGCAACATACAACCTTTGATTATTTACACACACGGTTTTGCACATCAGCTGTTAATGTGAATATATGGTCAATTGTTGAGTAACCTTTTTTTTCAAACCTAGCTTGTGCACAGCAGCTAGTAATGTGAATATATGGTCAATTGTTTAGTAACCTTTTTTTTCAATCCTAGTTTGATGTTCCTCAGTTATATCCCCAGCAATATCATTCGAAGGCTGTGATCTCTTTCTAGATATTTTATGAACATGTTCTCAAAAAGACTTCTGGCTCTGAATAGAATTCATCACTTAATTTAATAAGCTATCATTATATTCTTTCTTTTCCTTTTTGTTCAAGTTTTTATATTCAAGCCTTGAAATACAAAACTCAATTCATCTTATTTATCTAACGTTGTACTAAACTTTCTGAGTAGTCTCTGCATTTTACATTTATATAGTTTACATTCCTGGTCATACCAGCTACTTTGAGTAATGTTTTGTTTACTGGTATTCTTTTCACCATCCATTCAGCTTGATCTTTAACAATTTCATTGAATTGATTTACTGCGTCTTTGACATCTACAATGTATCAGATCTTCAGCCACTGACACTTGGCTCTGTACATCTTCTGACTGCATGGAAAAAATAAACTACCGGGCGTAATCTTGGTTCCAACAATATTTAACAATAAATCCGTTATTTTGAACATGCATATTCATGATGGAATACATCTTTTCACACTCCGGACATTTATGCATAATACAAGAGGCAGGTGATCAGATTCAAATCCTTCTAGTATTCTCAAAGTCAACTGGTTACTTAATAATTCAAAAAGGTCTACAGATGCTAGGAAAACAATCGTTCACACTGTTTCCTGTGTCAGAAATGTATGTGAAACGACCCTCGGAGTCGCCATTACATACATCGCTTAAAATACATAATCCTAATACAGAACACATGTTCAGCATTTTCTTTCCATACAAGTTGAGCATTTTATCTTAGGAAGATCTCACCATTTTGGAACTTTTGTTGTTATTGTGACAGGTGTGTAAATCACGCTCACTAACAATTTCTGGGGACAGGTTAGATGTCCTTGCATTAATATCACCACAGAGCAATACCTCAACATCACCTAAAGACATCACTTTGTTCAAATACAGTCGTTTAGCAAGTCAAAGCCATTGTCAAAACTATCTACAGAGTTTTAAGGTGAGTTTTCAGGTGGAACGTACATACAAGCCAGCAAAGTTTTTTTTTTTTTTTAAAGACCAAAATATTCTTTATCAAGCAAAACTACAATCAAATAAGATACTCACATTCAATAGGGCGCACATAAGGAACTAAGCTTTTATTTCTTTATTTCTCAAGCAAATTACCCCCCTCCCCCCCCCCCCCCCCCCCCCCCCCCGAGCATCTTCCATGTATTATAAGCTTAACAGATGACTTTACGTAGAGATTACGATTTTTGAAAATAGTCGATTCATTGTTTTTTTCTATAAACGTCTCCACTAAACAAACAACATCAAACGAGGAAACAAACTGAATAAAACATCTATCTTCTAATTCATTAAACAATCTCACACATTCCAATGAAGAAAAGATATGTTTTTTTAAACAAAAGCATACACAGTCGCCACATTCAGAGCAGAACAAGAACCGCTCTCAGGTTGTAAATCCTTACCATCATCCTTCTCTTCTGCTGACCCTTTCGTAAAATTGTTTTTGTTAACCCGTCCTAAACGACTTAAAGTAATCATTCAAACAGCTGTTTTTATCTTTCTATCCACATTTATATCGTCACCATCTTTGTTATTCCAATTTCTACATTCACCTCTGCTGCTTTTACTTATATAGTTATTACAGTCACAAACATTCTTACATGCAGGATGAGTCAAACAATCAGCTTTATTCTCACATTTGCCATTGATGTCTGTAACTTTCACATTCTCACAGTCATCACCGCTGTTTATTTCAGATGCATACAGAGAGAGAGAGAGAGAGAGAGAGAGAGAGAGAGAGAGAGAGAGAGAGAGAGAGAGAGAGAGAGGAGAGACATAGACATAGACAGAGAGACACAGAGAGACAGAGAGGGACAGAGAGACAGAGAGAGCAAAAATACTAGGCTTATGTGTCTGAAGCTGCTCGAAAGAACTCTTGCACGATAAACACCTGAATACAGGTTTCTTTTCTTTAAGAACAGTTACTTGCAAAAGTAAGTAGATTAACGATGAACTTTTTAACTTTGACATTTATAACATGTGAGAAAAGAGAAGGGAGGGAGGGGGATGGGGTGATACAATATGAACGAAAATCACCGGGCTATTCATTGTAAGAAATAAAAACTGTGGGAAGCTTGTGTCTAAAACAAGGAATTTTGTTAGCGTTTCCCTTTCATTCTACATGACGTTGCAGGTATAATGCAATGCATGTTTGCCTGTAACGCGATCCCATGATGAAATAGATGAAAAAATTAAACGAGGAGTTGGCAAAGGCAAACACTTGCATCGACCAAAGCGTGATCATATAGAAATTGTGGTGGGCTCCCCCGGGTCTTATCTCAGGCAAACAGAAAGAGGCGATGCGCGAGTTAAAAACCCAGGAGATATACAAATGATGAAGAACACAGAATTGCAGACCAGCATTTTGGTCAGCGCCATTTCCCGGGTGGAGAGTGAGGATGATTTTTCAGTCCTCCATTTCACAATTTGACGAAGTTTCACAATAGTAATTATGGTCGCTGCTGCTGCCAGTATGATAGTGCTTCCTTGAAACCCAACTCCGACTACAAAACTGTCCAAAAAGTCCACAAGCTGCTTATGGGAGACGTAAAATCCCCCTCCAGTGATCATCGTCAACATTTCACCAGTCACTGGATCGTAGACACAATTCATCCAGTTTCGGTAATGCACCATGAATAACAAGGTGTATACACACACATGAATTGCAGCAATGATGCCAGCCATGGTTCTGGGTGCTGAGCAGAGTCTGGTACTTCAGGGGTCTGAGGACGCAGTAACATCTCTCACAGGCGATGATGGCAGAGAGAATAAACGAAACAAAGCCAGAGCCTAAGAAGACAGTCAGATTATTGTTGGCCATGAACTTATTCAGCACAGTCTTTACCACTTGCCCTCTGATGTACAGATATATGTTTCTCTGCATGAAGAAACAAACAGGTGATCAAATAGATCTCATCCGACACAGCCAGCATGAACAGACAGAGGTTGACACGATCCTGAAGCCCTTGTTTATAGAACACCGCCATGTTGATGACGTTAGCTGGTCCACCAATCAGAACAAAAAATAACAGTGAAAGGTCTTTGAACTGTCGTAGGCGTGCCTCTACGTCTTGACTGACGATGTTGTCAGGATTATCCCAGGTAAAAAGCTGCGTCCTGTTGGTCCTCAGCAGAATGCATCCTTTGCTCAGTGAGTCGTTGTGGTCCATGTACTGCGTTGATGCAGTGTGTTGAACGGTTGTCTCCCCGTCCATCCTCGTAGATTGATGGGTGCTGTTCGAAACCGTCACCACTGAATAACCGCCCCTGTCATGAGCGGTAGGATACTATCAAGTTTATCACTAGATTTTTTATCACTAGGCATACAACTTGAAGCAAGTTAAACCCTATTCAGAACTGACCATCACAGCCCCCTCGTGATAACCACTTTCTGGAGGAAGAGGATTTGCACACAGCATTTGTTTGTACTAAAGCAAGGCTACACAAGCACACAGCGGGCACATCCAACAAGAAACTGATGTTTTTTCCCATTTTTTTTTTTTAGTTGATCATCATTTTTCCCTATCTAGCACATGACGCAATGATAAGTAATGTTACTCTACAGCAATTATTAAACGTCTTCATGCAAAGAGTCACTTAAAAAAAAGTTTGTTTACACCCTCATACTCTTACCAAATAGTGCGCAGCCTTCACCTTTCTAAACTGAATTTGTCTTCAAACGCCTTTTTTCCCAAAAGAGTGTCCTCCACTGTTTTCACATTATAAGAGACGTTCCACCAAATGTGACGTCTGGTGAACAGATTGTCGTCATCTGTGAGAGATGGCTGTTCACTTGATCAAACCCCCAGCGCAGTAGAAAGCTGTCGTCTGGTTTTTTGTCGTCTAAAGAAACGAATGCTGGGAAGGACAAACAAAGGTTGAAGGAGCTCCTTTCCATTAAGCACTACCTAATTCTAAGTACCGTTGCTAGGTAAAGAATCAAGCGAGTGAAATGTTAGGTAAGAGCATTTTGAACGGACAGTGAATCCACCTGAACCCCCCCCAACCCCTCTCTCCCCCAGAGCGCGCACACGCCCTTGCGCATGTGTGTGTATGTGTGTGTGTGTGTGTGTGTGTGTGTGTGTGTGACAGAGAGAGAGAGAGAGAGAGAGAGAGAGAGAGAGAGAGAGAGAGAGAGAGAGAGAGAGAGAGAGAGAGAGAGTGTGTGTGTGTGTGAGAGAGAGACAGAGAGGACGTGTGTGTGTGTGTGTGTGTGTGTGTGTGTGTGTGTGTGTGTGTGTGTGTGTGCATGGTGCACGCGCTTGCGCCCGAATTTAGTTGTTAAACACTCTTTTCAACGAAATAACCATGTTCAAACTTTGGTGAGACGTTGTCTCACATAATATATGATAATGACACAGTTAATGTTTGGTAGGTACCCAAGGTCTGACAAGCGCACTGGGGTTATGCACAGGTCAATGCTCTGCTTAGTTGTAGCGATGAGACCCTCTTCTTAGTCTTTAATTCATTTATCCATCAGCTTTAAATTTATACGCAGTGTGGTCTCGACATTTAGCAGATGTACTGCAGCGCATACAGACTAGTTCTCACGTAGTGACTCCACCTTGATGAAACTGAATAAATACATCCCCTGGTAACAAAACTAGCCTGTCTTGTTACCATACCAAGCAGTAATATCCAGTCCCAGCAAAAAAAACAAAAAAAAGACGAGTTGAAAGCATAAGAATAAAAAGCAACTGAAATGATCTCCAGAATTAAATTACTAATCAGATTCCATTTTCGTCACCCGTTACAGTTGTCAAATGCGTTGACTGTCCTGGAGCGACTACGGAACCGAGTGTACATGAAACTGATCACGGTCAGTACAAAACGAACCCAACGTGTCAGTTTCACAGCTGTTGGCTGACAAACTCAGCCACTAAGGTGTTACCTCCCTTTGGGGCTATTTCAGTTCTGACGGCTTGGACAGTTCAACCTGTCACTAATAATTTGCACCATTTCCGCAATGTGATGCTTGCTCAAAATGATCGCCGACCGAAAAGACCGGCACGGTTTCCTGAAGAAGATGACAAAGCTCGTGGAATCACAACTGAGCATAGTAACATCGCTGAGATTGCCTCAGGTTAAGCTTAAAATGCACATATACATTTTCTTACTATGCTATTTCCGTGCTAAGACTTAAGAATTCAACGTTTTGCTGTAACGAGCGCAGCTGCAGAGAGCCACGACGCAATCTATCATCAGCCTCAGCAATCTGCCGACGTAAATAGTAAGACCAATCTTCTCCAATGACAATTCACAAGACTTGCGTTTATGATTAGATACAAGCACTTTTTTGTAGTCCATTCTCTCTTACCTTCCATCACTCCTTTCCATCATTTTCATTTTTCTCATTTTCGTATTTTGTTTTTTACCTGCCAAAGTCATTATTGATTTCCAGACTAATGGAAAAGAAAAAAATGTCTTTGTTTCGTATTACGGGAATCAACATTATGTAACCTTTGACTAGATCTAAACCTTTTGAATCACATTTCTTACAGCTTCAGGTCTGCTTATCTCCACCTGCACAAAATCAGTCACTCCTGTTACTACTTGCCGACTATGGCGAAAAGAAAAAAAAAAAGTCTTGGTCTGGTTCTATACAGAAATTCTCTGGTTGTTATCAAAAATTCTCTTCTTGCTAGCATCCCCATACAAACACATGACACAATGCTGTACGCCTTAACGTCTGATCTTCTAGATTTGAACACCGATTTTGCACGTGTTGTGACTTTCTTCTCTGGTGTGACTAGTTCTAAACAGAATCGAAACTCTCAGGCAGGTGCAAGCACGCAAGCGGGCAAGAGCGCGCTCACCCACGCACGCGCGCGCGC
>JADBJO010004667.1:0-20000 GCA_016801955.1 Conus betulinus
ATTTAAAAAGACAAGAGAGCCTGATATTCGATCGAATGACGCGGAAACGGTCAGTAGCTCCCGGAGACAGCTCCTTAAGCTGGCTCTTCCTCGGAGTCCCTTTGTAAACTAATGTGATATAGCACGCCCCCCCCCGTTTAACTTGGTCTTTAATCGAGGTATTGCTGTACCAACAGCAACAAAGAACGACGACAACGACGACAACAATGACTGTGTCGATATGATGATACCGCTAGATAGGACGACGATGATGACTATTATGACGATGATGATAATCTTCATCATCGTCATCATCATCATCGTCATCATCATCATCAGTCATCATCATCATTATCTTCTTCTTCTTCTTCTTCTTCTCCTTCTTCTGCATCATCATCATCATCATCCATCATCAGCATCATATCACAACAACAACAACAAAACCGACAGCAACAACATCACTACTGGTAGAAAAAAAAAAAGAAGAACCAACGATGATGATATTATAATGATGATATGGATGATGATGATGAGATGGGTCACACAACCCTGATTACCACCCACGGAAACACCTGAAAAAATATAATTGAAAAAAAATCAAGGCTTGATTGATATTGAATCTCATATGCCAGACATCAAAAAGGTAAAACGTTGTTAACAAAGGTCCTCCCCGGCAGATGAAGCGAGAGGAGGGTGTTGTGGGTTGAATTTGATGAGGAGTCGGATGTGATTGAGGGCGGAAGAGGAGAAGGGAGGGATGGGACGGATGATGCAAAAAGTTTCCTGATTTATTAGGTATCTCTCCGCCCTGTTTATCATTCCATCAGCGAATCTGGAAAGGTTCGTTACTGCTAGCAATAAATGAATCCATTTATACATCTCAGACAGAGCCTCGCATCAGACGTATATCAATTATGCTTTATTGCAAAAGGCCAGTGTGATATATAGTATACAAAAGCTTAGAATGCAAACGTTGTGTTTTTTCCGCCCATACTAATTGGATGATGTGAGAGAGAGAGGAGGAGAGAGAGAGAGAGAGAGAGAGAGGGGGGTGGGGGGAGAGAGAGAGAGAGAGAGAGAGAGAGAGAGAGAGAGAGGAGAACACGAGCAAACGTTGTTTTTTTTTATATAAAAAAAAAGAAAGAAACTAAGAAAGAAAGTAACACACGATTCTAACGGAGTAGGTCGGAAACAACAAGTCCTTGAGCCTTTCGGTATCAACAGTTGATAAGAGTAGAAGAGTGAAATGCAACTTATTAACCAATAATCAAGTTCGCTGTCGGAGTGCGTCTCTTTCAATATTTTTTTTTATCAGCTTCTGTTTGAATTTCTTTTGTTTCAATTTTAGTTATTAGAAATCAAAAGGGTTCCATAAGTTTAGACAGTGAAATGGTCGAGAGCCTCCGCGTGATGGAACGTTACTGAGAGTGAGAGAGAGAGAGAGTGAGAGAGAGAGGAGAGAGAGAGAGAGAGAGAGAGAGAGAGGGGAGGGTGCACACACACACACACACACACACACACACACGCACGCACCCACGCACGCACGCACGCGCGCACGCGCGCGCGCGCGCGCACACACACACACACACCACACACACACACACACACACACACACACCAGAGAGAGAGAGAGAGAGAGAGAGGAGAGAGAGAGAGAGAGAGAGAGCACTAACGTACGTATAAACGTTCGCACGCACACACATCCCCTCAAAACACACACACACACACCACACACACACACACACACACACACACACACACACACACACACACACACACTGCGCGCTGGGGCGCAAGCGTGCACGCGCACGTGCGCGCACGCATACACAGCACACGCACGCATGTACTCACGTATCCTCTCCCCCCCTCCAAACAACACCAGTCAGATAAACACAATTTAGTGACGCAAGAAGTATGTGATTCAGACGTACAGGGAGATAAATGGAATTGGGCCGCATACGCGCATCCGGCTAGACAGAGACGGAGACACCATAGAGAGAGAGAGAGAGAGAGAGAGAGAGAGGAGAGAGAGAGAGAGAGAGAGACCTGATCAGTCAAAAGAATTGTATTACGTTCACCAACACTTTTACGTGTTGAAAATGTCGACTATTTTTCTCTCTTGTATTGGCAATAGCTTGTGTTTGTGAGCGTGAATGTGAGCGAATGTACGGAGAGAGAGCAAACAAGCGAGCGAGAATGAATCTTTAATGGGTTGAGAATTAGGCTCATTGAAGGCCTTTTTACAATTCTGCCCAACAACTACAAATTGAAAAAAAAAAAAGTAGTAAGGTAACATCAAACTTACAAAATAACATCAATATAACGATTTCATGCTTAAAATCTCTCTCTCTCTCTCTCTCTCTCTCTCTCTCTCTCTCTCTCTCTCTCTCTCCCCCCTCCCCCCCCCCCCCCTCTCTCTCTCTCTCTCTCTCTCACACAATCCAATCGAGAGAAGGCTACTTTACACACGCGTGGGTGTAATTTCCTAGAGACCCACACACACACACACACACACACACACACACACACACACACACACACACACTTGCACGCACACACACACACACACACACACACACACACACACACACACACACACACACACACACACACACACACACACACACACACACACACACACACACACACACACACACACACACACACATCTTAATCAACTGCATCGTTTATCTGCAGTGCACTTTTTTGTCTCTGGTAAGTATGTACGGTCAGGTTAATGTCCACGCATAGGTCAGTCATGAGTATCAAAAAGAAGTAACTTTACTTCATTTTTGAAAGCTGATAATTGGGGAATATTTCTGTATTTTGCGGGAAGTGTGTTCCATTCTTTACAGCCACAGAAGGAGAATTTTGTTTTGAATAAATCTAAATTAGCTTTAGGAATAATGAATCTGAGCGAATCATGATGGTGATGTAAATGTACTATTGATTTTAAAATAATCTGGGCATGCGTCATGAACAATTTTGTGCATAAGGATCAGAGTGTTGAATGTTATACATGAGTGAAGAGGTAGTATTTTATTGTACCTAAATACATCACGCGTAGAAGGATCGGATTGTTTCTGACAGCTGATCATCTTAATGGCTCGCTTTTGCAATGAACAAAGTGGTTTTAAAGTAGATGGCCCACATTTACCCCAGATAATAGAGCAGTAGTCTAATCGAACCTGAACAAAAGCAAAATAGTACATTTTTCGTGAATGTTTGTTGAGAAAGTGTTTTATCTGTGACAACTGGAACACACAACACGAGACTTGTTTGATTAGGTTATGGATCTGATCGTGCCAGGAAAGATTTTCATCGATGACGATGCCTAATAATTTGTGCTTTGTAACTTGTTTTATTGTTTTATCTTTGTACATTATTTGTAATTTTGCTTCTTTTATGACTTGTCTTTTTTGACGTGCACATATTAAGATAGACTCGGTTTTATGAGGATGAACAAGCATGTCATTTGAATCACACCAGTATTCCACTGATTTCATGCTTGCATTAAATGATAATTAATTTCATCGATGCTATGACTAGAGTATTGTAAAGATGTATCGTCAGCGAACAAATCACACACTGCATTTTGAATTGATAAAGGCAGATCATTTATGTAGAGAGGGAGAACAACAGGGGACCTAAGATTGATCCCTGTGGCACGCCTCTCGGCAACTGTCTTTTAGAAAAAATAACACCTTGTGAAAAAACGGATTGCGTACGGTTTGACAAATAAGATCTGAAAAATGATTCTGTATTGTTGTCAACGCCGTAAACATTAAGCTTTTTTAGCAATATATTGTGATTAATTAAGTCAAAAGCCTTTGTTAAATCAATAACACTACACCAACTGCTTTCCTGTTGTTGATATCTTTTAGCCACAAATTTGTGATCTGACACAAAGCCGTTTCACATGAATGTAGTTTCCTAAATCCTGACCGATTGATATATACAACCAGTTTATGTTTCTCAATAAAAGATGATAGATGGTGATGGATATGACGTTCTAGTGGCTTTGAGACGGACGATAGCAGCGAAATAGGTCTCTAGTTATTTGGATCATCTAAATTCCCTTTTTTGTGCAGAGGGATAATTTTTGCATGTTTAAATGCTTCTGGAAAGTATTGTTTAGATAAACATAGATTAAAGAGGTATGTAAGAGAATCTACAATATATGGTACAGATAGTTATAATATCTTGGGACTGATTCCATCAAAGCTGTATGAACTTTTATTTTTCAAGGTTGATAAATATAAAAAACACTTCATTAACAGATAATAAGGGGATGGAAAACTTTGCGTGTATATTTTTTTTGCATCACAAAATTTCGGTAAATTCGCAGCATCAAAAATGCTAGTTTTATCTTTCCCTATGTTTAGCTTGTTACCATATTCGCAAAATGATCATTTAGTGTTTCTACTGGAATGGAACATTCCTGTCTTGATGAACACGGTCCTGTAAGTTATTGATAGCTTTCCAAATAGAGGCTCTGTTGTTTTTGTTTTGGACCAATTTTCTGAAAGAATCACATTTAGATTTTCTAATCATGTACTTCACAATGTTGCGTTTTCTTTTATACTCTTTTGTCAGAGCCTGCACTTTTTTAAATTGTCCCTCTCGTCCATGGCATTCAGAATATCCTGAGTGAGCCAGACAGGCAGGATATCTGATTTGACTCGCCTCTGGATCAATGGGATGTGTTTGTCGACAATATTCAGAAAGGTTCTCGTCCAAAAGGCAAGGGCATCATCTGGATCGGTGTAGCTATAGATGTTTGCAAAAGGCGAGGAAATGAGATCACATTGAAAAGCGTGTAAGTTGAAGTTTTTGAAAGAACGAAATGTGATTACCAAATGACTTGCTTTTGGAACTTTAAAACCCTTTTTGTTCCAAGTTACGCAAACAGCATTGTGGTCACTTGCAGTAGGCGGTGCACATATTTTCTGTAAGTGCAGCAATGTTCGACGAATATATGTGGTCTATAAGGTATTAGATTTTGAAGTAACTCTAGTCGGTAACGAAATGCACTGATGAAGATTATATATGAATTAGCAATGTCGGACCATTGGGAACAAGACTGAAATAGATCTATATTGAAATCTCCCAATAATAGTATTTCTGTTTTCAAAAGCCATACTGTGTCCATCATCTCACAAAAAATCGTTATACCAGCTGGACTTACTTTTAGGATGTCTGTATACAAATCCGACAAAAATTGACGCTAATGTCTTACTTTTTGACTGAATTTCAAGCCACGTTATTTCAATATTTTTGTAACAGAGATCATTACGAATTTTGAATGGGATATCTTTTTTGGACGTAGACAACAATACCTGTTTCAAGAATATTTTCAGGATTTCTCCAGACTATTGAATAACCAGGAATGGATATTGAATTGTCACCAACACGGCTGTTTGTCCATGCCTCAGAAAATCCAAAGACATGGAAACGTTTATGATATTATGAATGATTTTTGATACATCAGACATTTTGTTAATGAGATGACAAATATTTAGGTGACCTATGCGCAGACCATCATTGACAGGCCAATCTGATACATTCACATTGGTTGACATTGGTGAAAGGAGGGAAGCAGCGCTACCTGGAGATATACAGAATTACCACGTGAAATAGAAGGGATACGGAAACGATCAGTTCAGAATAGTTATAGTCCAACTAAGTGCATTGGTCATCTCATGGCTCACAATAGATACTCAAATTGTAGGGAAGTCCTGATGATTGCTAATGAGTGAATAGCATGCAATCCGAACCACTACTAAATAAGAGAATTAATTTGGGGTGGGGCTTCAGAGGGGGAAAACAGTCTGCTGAGTAAGGGAGAGGCAGGCTGGAGAAGGGAGTTGAATGTCCGGAAATTAGTCAACATTTCATATTTTGGTGACCAAGATTTGAATCACAGAACTGATTTACTTGGTCTAAATTGTGACTGTCGTTTCTTCTGTTTGATGATCGCGAGTAGATCGTCGTAGCGCCGCCCCACACGGTGAGGGGAAGACTGTTGAAACACACGGTGAGCGGCGGCTACAGGGTTTGTCATGGTGAACGGCTGCTGGACGGTATTCATGTCGAGGGGCGCCTGCAGGGTGGTCACGGTGAGCGGCGCCTGCACGGTAGTAACGGTGAGCGGCACGGTGAGCAGCACTTGCAGGGTAATCACGGTGAGCGGCTGCTGCACGGTAGTTACAGTGAGCGATGGCTGCAGGGTAGTTACGAGGAGCGGCTGCTGTATGGTAGTTATGGTGAGCGGCGGCTGCAGGATAGTTGCGACGATTGGAGGCTGCAGGGTATTCAGGATGAGGGGCGGATGCCTGATAGTGAGAATGATGGGCAAATGCATGATAGTCAGGATGAGGAGCAGATGCATAATAATCATGGTGAAATGTGGATGCAGGATGATCAGGGTGAGGGGCGTTTAGTGGAAGGTCATGACAGGGTACAGTTGATGGGATTTCACTGTAAGACACGGTTTGTGGGAATGAACGATGATGGAAGGATGGTAAACAGACAGAGTTTGAATGACGATACGCTCCATTGTGTTGACTGGAAAGGTGGAAAAAAGTTTTGTTGGGACTGTCATTCTGAACATTTCTGTGATTTCTGAATGCTGATGACTGTCCAGAGCTTGCTGTGCTTTGAGAACGAGAGCTCTCTAATGAATGTTTCATATCAGCAGCTGTTCTGAGGTCCACAACCAACTGTGCAGTTCCGGCTTTGTTTAAGTGAATATGGTCATGATAGAGGTTCCGTTTTGAGGGGTGTCTGAATGATGGGAGATGACATTGTCGCATTAAGACCGTGCCAATGTTCCACCTCTGGGTCTAACTTGAGACCTCCATGGCGCCCTGAAGGCCCCAAGCCTGACTCAGAGTGTTACAGTTACAGTTGGCACGGCCATTAATGCTGAGAGTTTTGAGAATAGGTCCCTAATAGTAGTGTATTTTTATGCTTGACCGCCCATCACTTTTTCTAGGTCACTTTCTATAGGCCAGATTTAGACAATACTCTCACCCCCATTTTTGTCACCCTTCCCCAGTGGTTTGCGGGCATAGCCGCGCCAGTGACCAAGACAACACAATGGTTTGCGGGCATTTATAGCCACGCCCAAGAAGGTTAGATCAAGGGGAGAGCGCACGCCGTTCTTTCTTCCGCTAAGGCCACTGAAGCCAGTGGGCGGAGCTTATCCGCCATGTTGGATAACCCAAAACATCGATCTGGTGTTGAGATTTTTGCGGTCTACTTAGCGTTGTATTTCCACACAGTCAAACGGAATTGGAATGCGATAAGAAACAGAAACGATCACATCAAAGTTACATCTCTCTCTCTCTCTCATTTTTTTTTTAAAATGATGTTGCGTAATTGACTGGAAACGTCCCGAAAGTTGAAGGAAATGCAGAAACAATCAGCGGCACGTCGCATCGCACACTAAGCACTGTGCACAGTTTGTGTACACAGCTTTGGAAAGCTTGTAAACCGCACATATGCAAAAATCAATATCATCATCTTTTTTATGTGAGGTATTTGTTTTATGAAGTATATAAAATATCAACTAACAAACTTCCGGATTTCCCTCAATCAATAAGATTCATTCATTCATTCGATCATTCTCTCTCTCTCTCTCTCTCTCTCTCTCTCTCTCTGCCTGCCTTTGCTCATTTCAACGGAGTAAATGTCTGTATGGTATGGTGGGGGGGGGGGGGGGGGGGGGGTCTTTTGTCTTATGATGTTAGTCACTGAGAGGTGAAGCAGTAGGGTTTTCTGTTTGTACCGTTGTTTAGACGGCTAGATCTATGTAAACAAGCCAATTGCAAGCTTATTCTTTTCCCTCCTCAACCCACGTTTCCCGTATGACGTTTCAGACGTATTTTTGCTAAGCCTGAGCTCAAAAATCTCCCAGTCTGCATTTGGCAAACAGTCCGAGTTTCAATAAATGCATAGCGAATCCTAACGAAAGTTTACTGATAACAATGGTGAAATTTTGCCTCTCTCTCTCTCTCTCTCTCTCTCTCTCTCTCTCTCTCTCTCTCTCTCTCAACAGCTCGAGAATATGAAATATTGCTGGCTGAGTAATACAAAACAAACAAAAACAACAAGAAGTCATTTGACACAATTACTCACCAGTTGAAGTTATTGGCCAGAAAATAAAACCAGCTTGTTGGAAACTTGTCTGCTTTTACATTTCAGGTTTTGTTTCAGATCTAAAGTGTATTTCCTGCCAGCATAATAGTATCTCACTTGCAAATATGTTTCCACAGTAGCTTTCATAAGAAGCACAACATGATTATTCAAGGGATCCTGATCAAACATATGAGACTGCATAAACGTGAACAGTTCTTTTCCAACCAATGTTTCCAGTATGGCATGCACAAGTTTGCGACACTGTACGTTTGAAATACATCTTGTGTCTTGGTTGAAAGACACTGAAACAAATTGTCTGAAGAACATTTCTGCTGCAATGCATATGATGATGACGTCGGAGGAAGGTGTAACAAGTGCACCTCTGGTTTTTCTCATTGATTAAAGAATGTATAGAGCTCTTGCTCTTCATTGTGTCCACCTCAATCAGTGCACCAGTACAAGTTTCACAATGAACAGTCTTTTTCAGTTTTGTACACAACAAAGCCTGCAATGTAAGCAACAATTTTCTGCGAGCACTGTGATAACTGAGAGGCTGAAGGAGAAACATAACAATGGTCAGTGCAGTCATCATCCACCATCATGGTCTTTTGGTGAGAAATGTTTATGGCCCTTGCTGACGGAACACTCTCCGTTTCATTGCTAATGTAACCCTTTCTACTTGAAACATTTAACACAGGAACACACTGCAAATGGCAGACAGTTACCCCGCAGGACTTCTTGAATTTCATTATGCATTAACAACTTTTTGTAGGCCCCAGAAAACTGTTTACAACTTGGATTGTTGTTGCAGCCAAACATGCTTCTGATTTTACCAAAGAACAACTCGATGTGATCCTGGATAAATTTATAACTCAGCAAGAATGTAAGGTTGCCCTTCTGAATTAATGTTGAGTACAGTGCAGTTAAGCTGTTGATGCACAAAAGAAAGCCAATAAATCCTGTTTTTTTCTGTTACTTATTGTCATGGGTTTACCGTTTTTTGCTTTCTGTCAAAGACAAAATATAATCTTTGGCTTTTGACAAAAAATCCAGTACTTTTTCAATATTTTTCTCACTGAGAGGCGTCTTCTAGTTATATGCTTTTAAATTTCTGGAGTTCAAGGTGTCAAAAAGAGCGCTGAAAAATTTTATAAAATTTATTGTCTCTTCACACCCTTCAAAATCTTCAAATCCTTCTTTTAGGCAAAAGGACAGGGATGTTGCAACAGATTCACTGAGTCTGTGCCCGCAAGCTTCGCATTCATTTTCTTTTTTTGCCATTGTGAGAGAGAGAGAGTGAGAGAATGAAATTGACAGAGAGAGACCTAGAAAAGAGAGAGAGTGAGGAAAGAGACAGACAGACAGAGAGAGAGAGAGAGAGAGAGAGAATGAGAGAGACTCGTTTCAATTACTATCGCGTATCACTATGTATTCATAGTACTAAATTAATAGTAAAAAGTTTACCCCCCCCTATCCAACTCGCAAAGCTCCCCCAACATGTAGGCACACACACACACTGAGGGGGCCCTTGCACCGGCTCTGGTGCTGCAGCCAAAGATGGGCTGGCCTTTGGGAACCTTCCTCAACGCGGCCAGCCGTCACATCCCTTTGGCTAAGAGAGTGGGAATGTACCGGGGGCAAGGCTCCTCCACTATAATCAAACTTTCGCCCATCCTGCCAGAATAGCATCTGCCCCCTCTGCTATCTGGCCGTCATAGTCGAAAACAACTGACTGACTGGGCATCGCGCATCACTACTAAGGCCTAGATCTACGTGCGGTACATTCTTGACACAAGTCGCAGCGTCAGCACAGGCTCCATGTCTCACTCTGTCACAGTTGACTGACACCTTGTTGCCCTACGACTCTGACCTGACCTGACCTGATCAAACGGCCTCTGTGTGTGCCAAACAGTCGTAGCACTAACCCCATAATCATAATGAAAGACTCTCTAGCCTAGTCAGGAAAGCATTATAAGTCTACCTCAATACCAAATTTCTTCTCTCTGTATTCTAGAATGATTCCAAACCTTAGAATGCTTTCGTGCAACCCGGTCCAGATGAACACTCCCGACACCACTGATCTGACAGTTAGATCTAATCGATTGATATTTACATTCACTCATGATCAGCAACAATGGCAACATTACTTACCTGTGTAAAGTTATGCCTCGTTTCCTATCACGATCAGATCTGTTCGTGCACCCGAAAGCACAGCAGCTAGGCATCTTCGCGGCTGTGTTTTGGGTTAACCAAAATGGCGCCTGTAGAAATGTTTGGCTTCAAAGAAATGACGTCATTCTGACTCCTCCTATCAAATCTCCTTGGCCACGCCAGTGACCCACACAAAAGGGGGGAGGGTCACTTGAGGGCAGAGGAGAGTTAAATTTAGACCTTCCTTCAGGCCTTTCTTTTGCCATGGCAAATCAAAACCTGATCAAGCATTTTGCACTACTGCAGACCTTTTCTCTAAACTTTGCGTTTGCGATTAATATATAAACCCAGCAAACTGACAGCTTTTTATTACATGTGTGTTTATGTAAATTTTGCGAATGTTGTTAAAATTGTTTTTTTATTTGAGAAGAATATTTTTATAGACTAAATAACAACCCTATTTTACATTACATTTTAACCTCTATGTTCTACTAAATCTACATTGAAAGCTGTCATGAATTGAATGTAGAAAAGTGGGTTTTGCTAATCAATTTTCTCTTACAATCTATGAATAAAGAATTGTCTAAAGGGAGATAATTTACTGAAAAGGGAGCTAATTTGAGAACGATGAATGTTGGGTTGCGTGAAAGAGATGTGTTAATAGCTGGGGAGGGGGGAGTTAATAGCTGGGGAGGGGGTAAAATTAATAATGCTTGCTGTGTGTGTGTTGACGCCGCTGATTGTGTTGATTTTTACCCTCCACCCTCTCTGCAGCTGACTCTCCCCTCAGTCTGTAATGTGTCAGCGTTATCAAGTGCTGAGAATTATTTAATTATTTTTATTTTGTTTTAAAAAATGAATATTGACATAATTACTGAGCTCAAAGAGATATTTAATAAGCTGGAGTCACAGGCTGGGACTGATCGAGGTAAGGTGAAAACCCTGTTTGAAGAATTAATTATGGATCTTTTTAACCGCAATATAAAGGAAGATGCCAGACACGACCTCTGTAGAGTAGAGTGTTTTCCTACACTGGTTATAGCGTTTCTTACTATCGTGGTTAATCTTATGGGCTCCAAAGATTCTGATCTGCGTGTCTTGCATTGTACCGACCCTGAAGGATTATATATATTTATAATTCTGACTTCACTGAAGAGTCTACAGAAGAATCTGGACTCTTCTGAAGAAGAATAAAATTTCGAATTACCTAAATCATTTGGGTTAAAAAAAAATGGATCCGCTTGAAGAACTTGACCAAATAGTCAGAAGGTGCGAGTTAATAGACAATCATGAAGAGCTGCATCACACGTTTGAAAAGTTAGTCATGAACCTCTATAATCGCACAGATATATTAGATAGCGTAAAGAAAGAACTGCTACTCTATCCTGATCTTCACCCAGCAGTAAAAGCTTTTTATGCTATTAGACAAAGTAGTTCTTGGCCCACTACTTACGATCCAGAAGAACTGATCATCAGATATCTCCCAGTAGTCTATTAATTAACAATTTACTATCTATTATTTTTTGATTTATCTAAATGTTTTGGCTTTAAAAAATGAAGCCCAAACTATACACGTTGGAGGAAATCTTTGATGATCAGCTGAACGATAAGTTTAATGAGGTTGGCATGGACATCGTTACCCCTACAAACGTTCAGGAAAGCGTAACACACGCTGTTAGTAAAATCCCAGAGCATCTTCAAATCAACCCACCAGCGAAAGTAATGTTGGTTTCTGATCGATTACGTAACACCAGACGGTAATAATCTGCAAGTCTGGGTCTCGACCAAACAGAAAGTGTTTATGAGCTTTCATGACTTCAATGCTGAATGGGCTGATTACATGCTTACACAGTTTAACCATGCAAGCGAGGAGGCCAAATTACGCGGGTCGGGTTGGTCAGAAGGAACTGTCCTCGACATCAGATTAAAACAAACCAAGTTTTATCCTATAGTCGGCAACTCTTACATGCCTCTCCCAAGAGAGCTAGTGTTAAAACGTGCTGTCTTAAACATTTAAAACGATGATAGTCTATGCTTCATGTGGTCGTTTTTGGCGCATTTACATCCAGTCACAAAACACGCAGACAGAGTTTCTAATTATCGGCAATATGCGGATAAGCTGAACTTCCACAACATAACCTTCCCAGTCAGTATAGAGAAAGTATAAGCCAGTTCGAAGAACAAAACAAACCAATAACTATAAATATTTATACATGGAACCCAGTGGACAATCTACAACCTCTAAAGATCTCTCCTAAAGCCCCCCATTTTGGCGACTCACTTAAGAATCATGTAGACTTGATACTGTTTACACAAGGAGGCGTTAGCCATTATGTATTAATCAGATCAATCAGCAGACTGTTAGCTTATACATCAAAGGACATTCATAAACAAGAGGTTTGTAGAAGGTGTCTGGTTAGAATCCCCAGTGCACAGGCGGCTGTCAATCACATGAAACAATGTAAAAGCATGGTAGACTGCCAAACTGAACTTCTCACACCCAAACCGGGGTCTACAGTCAGTTTCAAAAACATTCACAAAATGCAGATGAGCCCGTACGTGGTTTATGCCGACTTCGAATCGATCTTGCCCCAGTGTCAAGGCCCCCAACAACAACAACAGTCGAAGACAACCTTATTATCTAACCATCAGATCTGCAGTTACGCCTTCATCGTTGTTAGGTCAATGGCAACACTCAAACACCGGAGATTTACCGAGGTCCCAATGCAGCTAGCAGATTCTTACAAACCATGAAACAAATTTGCAATCAATTTGCCGATCTATTGAATATCTCAGACATCATCATGACTCCTGAAGACGAAGAGCGTTTTAAATCAGCCACTCACTGTTGGATTTGTAACAGAGAATTATCAGGGGACGCCGTCAGGGATGCCGTCAGGGACCATGATCACATTACTGGCAAATTCAGAGGGGCAGCACACAAGAGCTGCAATCTTCAGTTAAAGGTTGACCCCAAGACTTGGAAACTTCCCATCTTCTTTCATAACTTACGAGGCTACGACGCACACTTCATCATGCAAGCTATAACTTCCGAATATAAAAGAGTTAGATGCATTGCTCAGTCATCAGAAAAGTACATGACCTTCACCCTAGACTGTTTGTCCTTTTATGACTCTGCTCAGCATCTGATGGGGAGTTTAAGCAAGTTAGCAGAATCGCTACATGACTATATCCAATAACTAAACAATACTTCGACCCTGCTTTAGTTCGTAAAGGCGTCTATCCTTATGAATACATGGACTCGTGGGGACAAGTTTGATGAGCCAGCCCTCCCAGCTAAAGAAGACTTTTATAGCCGGCTTACAAGCGAACACATATCCGACTCTAATTTATGAATATGCACAGAAAGTCTGGAAAGAATTATACTGCCAAACAATGGGTGATTATCACGATCATTACTTGATGGCTGACGTCTGTTTATTGGCAGACATCTTCCAGAATTACAGATCTACTTGCATGAAACATTATGGCCTAGACTCGTCGCATTACATCTCTGCTCCAGGTCTTTCTTGGGACGCTTTTTCTTAAAATCCACTAACATCCAGATTGACTTAATTTCTGATCTGGGAACAATCCAGATGATTGAAAAAGGTTTAAGGGGGCGCATCAGCATGGCCTCGCACCCTTACTGTAAAGCCAACAATAAGTATCTAGACGACTTTGACCCAACCAAGCCATCTAACTATCTGATGTATCTAGACGCCAACAATCTGTACGGATGGGCTATGAGCCAGACACTCCCACTAAAAGACTTTAAAATGGAGATCGGGCCTTTTGGCGTCAATGATGTGCTAGGTCTGTTGGCAAGAATTACGCCTGATCACCCAGTAGGACTAATCTTAGAAGTAGACTTAGAGTATCCAAAAGAACTGCACGACCTTCATAACGACTACCCTCTGGCTGCAGAATCATTACAGATGGCTCCCACAGAACCCCCTAAACTCGTGCCTAATCTTCGTAACACAGAATAAGTATGTGTGCCATTACAGACTATTGCAGTTTACTTAAGACACGGATTAAAGCTAACAGCAGTTCACCGGATAATTGCTTTTAAACAAACACCATTTATGAAACCATACACCATGAAGAACACCGATCTTAGAACCAAATCTACTGACGCATCAGAAAAAGACTTTTGTAAGTTGATGAACAACAGCTGTTTTGGCAAGACGATGGAGAACCCGCACAAACGTAAAGATGTAAGACTGGTTACGAATGGAAGACAGGCAATCAAGTTAGTCTCCAAACCTAATTACCAAGACTTCAGACAATTTAATGACGACCTGGTTGGCATCATGATGAAGAAACAAAAGGTAATGTTGGACAAGCCGGTGTTTATCGGGTTCACTGTGTTAGAGCTGTCTAAGTTGCTGATGCTGGAGTTTCTGTATGACTACTTTAAACCGAAATATCCACAGTCTAGAGTCTTATACACGGACACTGACTCATTTATTCTGGACGTCTCAACAGAAGATTTTTACAAGGACTTAGAAGAAGAAATAGTAAAGGGATCAGATGGGTGGTACGACACCTGTGACTATCCTAAAGACAGTCCTTTGCATTCAACTGTGAACAAGAAAGTTATTGGAAAAATGAAGGACGAGCTGAATGGGACAGTCATCCAAAAATACGTCGGCCTGCGGTCCAAGATGTATAGCGTTGCCAGCCAGACCTCTGTAATCAAGAAAGCTAAAGGCATAAGTAAACCGGTTGTCAAAAGGGAGCCGGAATAGCTCAGTTGGTAGAGCGCCTGACTCGTAATCTTGGTGATCCTGGGGTTGCGGGTTCGAATCTCTGCTGGGGCGTTTCGGTACAGGGGGATTTTTCCCTCGGAGTTAACATTGGTTCTGACTCCATTTCCCATACAGTCCTTCGAATGAGACTATAAACCGAGGTTCCGTGTGTGAATGCACGCATAGTATCTTGCACACACGTAAAATCCCATCACCAACTTTCGGAAGAGAAGGCCAGTTTGGCCGTTGGTATGGATGACACGTTACACATAGCATGCACCTGCGTGAGAAATGGAAAGAATGAAGGAAGTAAGGAGGAAACTGAGTGAACGATATTGAACGATATTGACTGGATGACACGGGGGAAACGACTGAATGAAGCGCCAGCTGGCAGCTCTTCAGTCGGCACTACCCAGGTAGGCAGCCCGTTGTGTAAACGAGTGTTGATTGTAAAGCGCTTAGAGCTTGGACTCTAGCCGAGAATAGGCGCTATATAAGTATTCATCATTATTATTATTATCAAAAAAAATATAACTCACGACAACTACAAACAAGCTCTATTCGAAGACAAAGTATTTTATAATACAAACGTTAATCTACGATCAACTCTTCATCAAGTAAACACAACAGCTGTTAACAAGAACTTAACCAGTACTTGATTAAGAACTTAACCAGTACTTGATTAAGAACTTAACTTAACCAGTACTTCTCCGACTTGACTTTACACTTAGAAAGACTTGTTCTAATTAACTTAACTAGTTCTTTATAGGTTCTTGACAATTCCGTTTAAAAAATCTAACTCATCAAAAAGGGATCGGGGTCTGATTTTTTTTTTTTCAGCGATTGGTTCTTCTGCTTTTATTTCTTTTGTGGGTTTTTGTGTCTTTGTTGTTAGGTATGGCGTTAGATACTTGGATGCCAATAACCCCCCCAACCCCAGCAACTGCCAGCAAATAATACACCGTACGGTAAGTTGTAATGGTGGTGTTAAGTTTGGTGTGGTGGCGGTGCTGGCGATGCTGGTGTATTATATCTGATAATGTTTTGTTTTGCTGCTTGGTTTGTTTTTTGCAGTCGGTTCCATCAGCTAGCTTTTTACCAGCCGCAACACGGCCAGGATTTTTAGTAACACTACTCACTTGTGGAAGGCTCTGTGGTGTTTCTGGTGTCTTCTCCGTTGTCTTCTCCTCCACCTTCTCCGGTGTCTTCTCCGGTGTCTCGGTCATTCTTTTTAATAGCATTAAAATTAATATGATTAAAAGTAATTAACCCCATAATGAATGGGCATAACAGCGTTCCGAATCTGTAATACATGTCGCATGCTAGAGACTCTGGCGATTTGGATAAAACGGGTCTTGTGTCAAGTCATATTTTAAGTCTTCTTCTGAATCGATCGGCGCCATCTTGCCTACTAACTTAGCATACAAACTAACCACTGTCTGCCCCACTGATCTAACCATTTTGGATCCTAGCTGAGCTTCGTACCTAGCATAATACTTCTCAACGTCTGAAGCAGACAACTGCTGAATCTGTTCGATGCTTAGTTCAGTGCTTAGATACTGCCTCGTTTTGCACATGCAGCCCAGAGAGTATAATCTCTCCTTATGTTCTAACGAGCGATCGTTTGCCAGCTCCTCAGACTTTAATAGTTCACCGACGTTCATTGTTTTTTTATAGTATTAAAAAATAATATATTGCTGGTTATTATGCAGTGCCGATTGTTGGCGTTATTGTTTATTCAGCCCTCGGAAACCGTCTTCTTAGAATAAAACCTCCCAACCTGGGAAAGATAGAAGACTCGCCAAAACTAATTGCAATCTTGTTTTTGTCTTTAACGACGAAGGATTACCTGATAAAAAGGCATATAGACAGCCTTCATATTATGATTATTTTAATTATTTTTTTAGTTAATAAAAAATGAGCAGCGCCAAGATTATCAATACTATCTACCACTCGGCTGTGATCAGCGGCCTTAGTATAGGTTACAGCGTGTTAGGAAAAAAACCTGTTTAGGATGAAGCCGGCTGACCTAGGAAGGTTAGATATCGAGGATGTTGTTAAGGTTATAGTTGTGATAACTGCCGGCATTGCAACGAAAGACTTTCTAGTTGCTCAAAGCATTATCCCAGAAAATATTAGTTCATAAAAAGGATGTCCGGGTTGGTTATGATGGTGGGAGGAGCAATTGTTAATGCATTGGCGTTCTCCGACAGCAACTACATGTTTAGTAAACCACGGTCCGATGAAGAAAGAGAACGCCACAACAAGGCAATGGAAGATTTAGCCAAAGCGCGGGACGCCTATGAAAAACGGAGGATTGCTCACTTAGACTTTATTAATAACAAATTAAGAGAACAGGGTCATACAGCTCACACATTTACAGACGTTGATGACGCGATGAATGAGTATTACTTAGTGACTGGAAAGAAGTTTCTAACATCAGCACCCCCCAGACCTGTCTGACTTTTATGAACCATCGGAGGATCAGAAGGCTGCAGAGATAGCTTTTATTGTAGTTGGCATGACTTCAGTTTACCTTGTTGCACACTTTCTTGTGTAAAAAAAAATAGGTTATTAAAATACAGTCCTTGGCAAGTACAATGGACAAAATATATCATTCTCCTAAGGGTTATTGGAAGGGGAAGATTGCTATTAATAAACTTAGTGAAGCTGCTGGGGTGTCTGAATCAGGAGCAAAAGACTGGCTTTCTAAACAAGCAGTTTGGCAAATATATTTACCTGCGCCCAAAAGAATTATAAGGCCTAAATTTGTTAACTCTGTTCCAAATGACACCCATCAGATGGACTTTGCTGTATTTGCCTCATGACACGGTTAGAAGAAAAAGGTTCAAGTATGCTCTGACTGTTGTAGACATGGCTTCAAGGTATAAAGATACAGAGCCTTTGTCGGATAAAAGTTCAACTGCTGTGGCTGTGGCTTTACAACAAATATACATGCGAGGCCCATTAAGTAGTATCCCAGGTTGATTCAGGTTGATGATGGGAAAGAGTTTAAGGGAGCTGTAAACCAACTGTTCTTAAGACACCGGGTTACAGTTAAGAGAGGGATCCCTGGCAACCATCGTTCTCAGGCCCTCGTAGAAAACTTTAATAAGAACCTGGCTGAACGATTGTTTACCTATCAATATTACAGAGAGATTATGGACCGGGCTCGCAACACAGAATGGGTTAGCAGATTGCCAGCAGTCCTACGTGCCATGAATAACGAAGAATTTAAAGCAACGGGTCTTAAACCTGTGGAGGCAATCAAATTAAAAAAGATTAGCATTACTGACACACACAGAATGGGCACACAGCTCTTGCCGTTCGGGCTGAAGGTAAGATACTTGTATGCACCTGGAGAGGCAGAAGGTGATGTTAGAATTAGAGCTACTGACCCTGTATGGAGTGTGGACATATATGAAGTCGAAAGAATAATGAATGAAAACATCCCCGCCGTTTATTATTTAAGAGAGACTCTCGCTTCTAGAAAGCCTGCCCCCAAAAGATCGTTTGTTCGTGAAGAGCTTCAAGTTGTCCCACCAGACACAGTACCTGTTTAAGTAAAAAAAAAAAAAAAGCTATATATATATATATATATATATATATTTTTTTTTTTTTTTTACTGATCTGGTTGTTTAGAAGTCCCTTCAGGAGAAGTCCCTTCAAGAGAAGTCCCTTCAGCTGACGGAGGTGTTTTCGTCTGTTGTTAATGAATGTAGTTTTACTAAGGCATCAATATAATCATCATCCATTGAGAATATCTCATCCAATGTAAAATATAGTGGCTGGTTGGGCTTCATTTTTTAAACCAGAACATCTAGGTAATTTCGAAAATTCTTATTTGGGTTTTAGCTGATCGGTTGTTTGTTTTGCGATGTTTAGTTTAATTGCCTCGGTGTCTACCTTTTTAGAAGTAAAAGTCTTTCTCCACTTCTTTTGGAGTTCAACTTTCTGACGTTTGTAATCATCGCCGTCAGTCATGACCCGTTGAAACTCTTCGTCGGTAATCTTTCCATCCAGCAATGCTTTGCTTATCGTTAACTTTAATGAATGAAGTTTGGCGGTTGCCAAGGCAACAATTGCCGTATGTTTCTGAAGTTTGGGTGTAATCTTTTTTAATACTCCGCTAGCAATCACAGACACAGACACAGCGCCTAACCCTAACCGACACTTCCTAAAGCTATAGACACCGGCCAGAAGCCAAATCCAGAAGCCAAAAAAGCACACTAGACCCGGGTACTCACACTTCCTACAACCGATGAGCTTGTAATCATGTAAGAGAGAGCCTTCAAAGCTTTAGCATACTTTTTTCTGGTTACCCGATACTTATTTAAGTCGCTTTCTTTTTCTTCTTCAAGTTCAGTCATGTGCTTTAATCTAAACTTATGAGCCTGTTCGTCCATTTTTTTAATCAAAAATTTAATTTGATTAATCTTGTAAATATTTTCTTATTAGCTCTTCTGACAGCACTTGATCAACAGAGTAAAACGCAATAAAATCAACATACTTAATGAAAATAAAATCAAGTACTGTTAGTTTGTTTTTGTCAACCTTAACAGTGACTTTGTCGGATGATGTGAAAGTGTTTACTTCATCCTCGTTTTTAGTAATGGCAATAACAAGCCTGAGAGGAGTGTCCAAGTTTTCTGATGTTAATTGTACACCCCTCGTTAAAGTATGTTCTGGCAAACTAGGAACAGACTCACTTGGAGTGATTAATATACAAAAAACATCGTAATTTTGTTAGGCAGTGGGCCTTTTGAAGAAACTCTAGGGTCACTGTGTCAGCCCCTACTTCAGCTAAGGACTTCTTTCTAGTTAGCACATACTCTCTTCTTCCGTATGGCTTTATTTCTATCTGCTTTTTCTGTTGTGTTCCTGGGACAAGGCTAACAAGAAGGGCTCCCGCATTCAAAGCCTTCCTGAAATTGCTTTTCCTATCAAAGTATACATTGGGGCTTAGCAAGTCAA
>JADBJO010004667.1:38151-43151 GCA_016801955.1 Conus betulinus
GTGTGTGTGTGTGTGTGTGTGTGTGTGTGTGTGTGATGGAGACCGTGAGAGAGAGAGAGAGAGAGAGAGAGAGAGAGAGAGAGAGAGAGTGCGCGCGCGCGCGTGTTTTTGTGTGTGTGTGGTAGGGGCGTTCTTTTCTTGGCTAAGGGGAGGGCGGGAGTACTGGTCTACGTAAGTGTTAACAGAATTTCAGCAGGAACAGCTCACTCGTTACCTTGAATTCTTTTACTATCTATGTTAAGCACATGCTGTACGTGGGTATTTAGAGTGATCATCTTGTCATCGGGTCTGGCGCCAAGACCACTAGAGAGAAACAGATACAGAGAGACAGACCGAGATAAATCATCGAGGGAGATGACTCTCTCTTTTCCTCTCCTTATGTTGTTTATGTATGTCAGTTTGTTCCCCGCCCGTTTTTTGTTTGTTCGTTTGTTTGTTTTTGGAAGCGGTTTCGAAAGGGAAGGCGCTAGGGGTTAAGATGGGGCGGGGATGGGGTGGGGATTGAGAAGTCAGAATTAGTGTCTGTGCGGAGTTGAGGGCCCTGGTCTTATTGGCTTTTGTTTGTGACATGCCATGCATGTGACTGGTCGTAATAATTGATGGCTGGTTTGTTATTGTTGTTGTTATTGTTTTCTGTGTTGGGTGTGTGGGGATGATGAGCAGCAGAATTGGAGATTATCCTTTTCAATTATTATTCACTTTTTACTAAGAGTTTCCACTGGGGGAAAGTGGCCTATCAATCATGACAGAATGTTCAATGATGTCAAAATCACCAGGCTGTTTTCGGGTTTTTTTTTGTTTGTTTGTTTGGTTTTTTTTTTTGTTTATTTTTGTTTTGTTTTGTTTTGCTTTTTTGTTATCGTCGTTGTTGTTGTTCTTATTGATGTTTTTTTTGCTGTTGTTGTTATTGTTTACTTGCTAATGTTGTACTTCAGTCGCTGTGTCATCAATCCAGCTGTTACCTTTTAAATATACTAGAGCGACCATCTGTTTTTTTTTTTTCTCTCTCTCTCTTTTGTTTCGACTTAGTGGAATGTTTACGTATATGTCCTACCATGAAGATAGCCACAATCCATCGTGGGCAATATCTTAATATAGTACCAGTGTGTGTGCGGTTTTGGTTGGCTGGATGGTTTGTTGGTTTGATTGATAGGTTGGTTGGTCAAGTTACTTCTTTTGTGTTCCATCTCATAGGCAGACGATGACTTATTCTTCTACTTGATATATTCTTTTACACACTCTCTGTTAAAATCTTATTCGAAGAACTTGGAGAGTGATGACGTCTTCCTGGACGTTGACTCTGACCTGGCTTTGTCAAGTGGGAATTGAACCCACAACCCCTGGTTCCAGTCACCATTGCTCTATACACTGGGCCAGCCAGCCAGCCCCACCGCTATCCCACCCCTTTTCTTTCCAATCGCCCCAAGGACTTTTTGTGTTAACAAATACAACGCCGTTCAGTCATGCCAGTTTCCAACGTGTTAATCTGTCTTCTTCGGTAGCTTTAGCTACAATATTTGATTGAGTAACGTCGATAGTTGCTACATTTGACATGTTGACTACATTGTTTATTTGTACTTGTTAGTCTTGTACAGGTCCTAGGTCTGTTACGTAGTGTGGTATTGTCCATCTTTCATTTCTTTGTGTGCGGTTGTTTTACAGCAGTGCAACTGTTATATGCATTTTTATTATTATTATTTTAATGAAACTTGCCTTTGCAATCAGCTTGGCTATATAAATTTGACACAATTGTTCAAGTTGTCATATCATATGGTGTGTGAGCGTGCGAGAGAGAGAGAGAAGAGAGAGAGAGAGAGAGAGAGAGAGAGAGTTTAGAGAGAGAGAGTGTACGTGTGCGGAGGCGAGTAGTTTATGCTTGTGAGTGTGTGTGCGGCGGCGAGTACGTGTGTGTGCGCGCGCATGTATGTGTGCGAGTGTTCGCAAGCGCGCGCATGTGTGCACGTGCGTGAACATACGTGTGTAAGTGCGCGCGCGCGTGCATGCGGGGCACACACACTGGCTTTGCGCCTGTATAGATATATTTGTATATATTTGTGTACACATACACCTGCCTTTCTCGTGCAGGCGTGGTGCCAAGCGCTGCACATACTGACCCAGTACTGCACCACACGTGCAATTTCGCCTGGATGTTCTGCGAGGGGCTCTACCTCCACGTCATCATGACCTACACCTTCTGCAGAAGGGACGTCCTCATCCGGGTCCTCCTCTTCATTGGATGGGGTGAGTGTGATGGCTGTTTGCGAGATGGTGAGGGAGGGGGGGGCGGGGAGTACGGGACGGGGGGGTCAAGATACGATTCTCAGCTAATTCCTACTAATTCCTAGAGAGTTTACAGGATTTGGCGAAAATTTATCCCTATATAAGTATAATTATCTGTAAATGAAAGAGAAAGACAAAAAAAACGTTTGTAAGCGGTATGGTGGCTGTACACCCCAGATTGATGCGCCAGGACCTTGCTTAGAGCCTAAGGAGTCGAGTATTTATAGACTGGCACAATGAGATTGTTTTGAGAATTTTTAATGTGTCTGAAAGCTGATTCTCCTCACTGTCCTTCACATGGCCATCAAGGTACAGGTCAGGTGGCTCCAAGTAGATAGATTAAAATCACAGAAATACGGACTATTTGGGCGCTTCCAGCTGGCGCAAAGATAAGGCCACGGATGAGTGCAGAGGCCTGAAATGTGACGTTAACCAAGGGGAAGGTTACGTATTTGAATTGAAAATCGTTTGTGATTTCATCGGTGAAAATCCCCCCCCACCCCCCACCCCCACCCCCACCCCCCAAACAAGGGAAATAATAAGAGTTGTTCTTTTGATCAAGTATCAGTTTAACATTAAATACTGGCTGAACTTTACGGCAGGCCTCATAACGCTTACATGGATTATGCCGTGTTTCAGTGCAAAAGCCTGACTGTGGCGTTTGGCCTGTGGTTATCATTGGATAGGCCACTGTGCGGTCCGCTTTTTAAATTTAGTGCGGATTACAGCAGACTTCTAGTGCGCCATGGGAAAAGTTGAGCGGTGTCCGCTTTTAAGGGTGTGGCGGCTTATGGTTATCATCGGGTCTCTTTTGACGAGTGGTTGTATAGGACTCGTAGCGCATCGTTGGATGGGGCAGGTACGGTGTGCTTTTAATAGGAGGAGGGGGGGGGGGGGGGGTCTGTACAGTGAACATGTGGTGCATAATCAGATGGGATGGGGGGCGGGGTCTACTTTTGAAAGATGAGTGTAGGTGACTTGTGGCACGTATATGGGTAGGTATCATTCGCTCCTTAGAAGGGAGGGAATATAGCGAACTTGTAATGCATTATCGGATGGGGAAAATAGGGTCCGCCTTTGAGGGGTAGATGTAGGTGCCTTGAACTATATCAGGAGATGGGGTAGGTATTGTTAGCTCTTAAGAGGTGCATATAGTAGACTTGTAATGCATTATCGGAAGGGGAAAATAGAATCCACTTTTTGAAGGAAGGGGGGGGGGGGGGGGGGTTGGTGGGACTTGCAGTGCATCAAGGGGTGGAATGGACACGGTCCGCTTTAGAAGGAGTGGGTGTGGTGGACCTTTGGTGCATCAGTGAATGGAACTGGTACGGAATGCTTCTCAGATGTGAACCATAATGGAAGCGTGTTGCATCCCCGTATCACGTGGGGCGTAGGATCCTCTATAAAGGGGTGAATATAGTGCAGGTGTGGTGCATCGTCGTTGGGAGAGTGAAAACTTGTTCTATGTAGATTAACACATTGAACTCATGAAACAAAACACAGTTTCTTCTTGTCTTTATGTCCCAACACACGAAGCTCAGAGTGCTATCTGTCTGTCCGTCTCTCTCTTCAAACTCAGTTGATGCGAACGTCCACATGGGGAGAGAGAGAGAGAGAGAGAGAGAGAGAGAGAGAGAGAGAGAGAGAGAGAGAGAGAGAGAGAGACGGACAGACAGGGACAAACAGATGAACAGTGTGTGTGTGTGTGTGTGTGTGTGTGTGTGTGTGTGTGTGTGTGTGTGTGTGTGTGCGTGCGTGCGTGCGTGTACATGTCCGTGCACGCGTGTGTGTATGTGTGTGTGTGTGTGTGTGTGTGTGTGTGCGCGCGCATGTGCGTGCGTGTGTGTGTGTGTGTGTGTGTGTGTGTGTGTGTGTGTGTGTGTGTGTGTGTGTGTGTGTGCACTCTTTCTCTGTGTTGGACTCTTCTGGATTGGTTTCTGCCTCATGAATCCGTTGCTGTGTGTGTGATGAGCAGGGAGCCCGTTCCTCCTGACGGTCATGTACGCCATTGTACGCGGCACACTGCAGCAAAACGTGAAGCAGTGAGTAGGCGGGGCTTCTCTCGACACCGGTGACTTTGCTGGTGGCGATGTTGTGGTGGTGGTGGTTGTGGTGGTGGATGTTTCCAGGGAGAGGTAAACGTGGATGGTGGGGAGGAAGGGGGTAAATGGGGTGGTTATCATCATCATCATCATCATCATCATCATCATCATCATCATCATCATCATCATCAACAAACAACAACATCATAATTTTTTTTATCATTGTCAGCAGCAGTAGTAATAGTAATACTAGCAGTAGTCGTAGAAGTAGCAGTAGTAGTAGTAGTAGCTGTGTCATATCATCATCATCATCACCATCATTTTTTTTATCATCATTATTATTGTTGTTGTTGTTGTTAGCACGGTTATTATCATCGTTGTTTGTCGTCGTTGTAGTCGTCCTCGTTGTCGTTTTCACTTTTTGTTTTTTTTCGTTCGTTCGTTCTCTTCTTCTTTTTCTTAGTCTTGTTTTTCTTTATTCTCCTTCTTGTTCATTTGTAGGGTTCTTTTTGTTTACTAAAGCACATCGATATTCAATCTTCGGTTAATAATCCATATTTTGTGTACCTACTCCACTTGAAACAACATTACTGGACCAATAGAAGAGAGTTTTCTTCCATTTTTCATTTTATATTACCAAGTGGGAGAGGGGGGGAGGGAAGGTGGAGGGGGGTACCG
>JADBJO010004667.1:48151-58151 GCA_016801955.1 Conus betulinus
GACGGCTACCAATAGCTCATTGCTTTTTTTTTTTCCACCTCCCTAAAGAAGACCAATATCAGGCGTAAAAAGGAATCCTTACTCTACACTTCTCTCTACAGGTAAACAATATGATGTGTGTATCTTTATTTCATCGCTCTCCGCAGCTGCATGTAGGCATCACTGGCGTGCCTTAGCATCGCCCCTGCCTGCTGGGAAGAAGCTGCCACAACATCGCCCCTGCCTGCTGGGAAGAAGCTGCAGTGCTATACCATCGCCCCTGCCCGCTGGGAAGAAGCTGCAGTGCTTTAGCATCGCCCCTGCCTGCTGGAAAGAAGCTGCAGTGCTTTAGCATCGCCCCTGCCTGCTGGGAAGAAGCTGCCGCAAGATCGCTCAAGCTGACGCACCATGATCAAATCCGGAGTGTAAGACTTTGAAACGAGGCGAGTGGAGGCACAGGAGTAAACACCTCAGTTTCGGAGGGGAAAGAAACGGAGCAAGCTCTACCTTTCGACCTGGCTCACCTCCAAGTATATGGTAACTAATTCATTTATACGTCAGCTTGAAATCATGGGCAGTGTGGTCTCAAAACTTTGCGGATGTGGTGTCGTGTACATGCACTAGCCTGCGCGCAGTGACACCTAGATGAAACTGAACTTGAAACTCACCTCCAAGTTTGCCCTGTCCACACTGCAACAGACTATTCAATGGCAACATCGGCCTGATCAGCCTTCTTCGTGCATATATACCACCACCCCCACCCACGCCCGCCCCCAGTGACAGCAGAAGTCGTGGTCATCTTCGCTCGCGAAGGACAAACAACAACAGACCTACACGAAGGAGAATTATATGACGTCTACCCAAAACTTTATTGCTTTTTTCACCTCCCTGAAGAAGAAAGATATTAGGTGTAACAACACACATCATCACACTGCATACCTCTATAGGTTTTCAATGTGATATTATCAGTATTACATCGCTTTCCATATCTCCATGTGGGTAAAAGTGTGACATGTGCCACACGGTTACAGACAAACAGTGTAAAGCGGACTCTTCCATCATTGTTTCACAGTTGTTTGTCAAATCGGTAATGCAGCCTCAAGAAGAGATATGGGAGACCAAGATTCTCTCACAGGCTGCAAAACTCAAGCGACTCGCAGATCACCCATGGGTGGAAAGAATGATAAACCCAGCCAAATGTATAGGCATCTTCAGTCACATTCCTGTCCTGGAGATAAAGGACAACATACCATCACTACACTATCATCATCATCATCATCATCATCATCATCATCATCATCATCATTTTACATTATGATTATCATCACCATCATCATCCTTATATCTAGTATTGCTATCTTTATATTTGTTGTCATTATTTTCATTTTTGTTATTATTGTTAACATTAATGTTCTCATTGTTATTATTGTTGTTATTATTATTATTTTTATTATTATTATTATTATTATTATTATTATTATTATTATTATTATTATTATTATTATTTATTATTATTATTATTATTGTTGTTGTTGTGTTATTATTATTAATATTGTTATTATTATATTATCATCATCATGATTATTTATCATCATATTTTATTTTATAAGTATTACTATTATGATCATTGTCAACGCCATCATTATCATTATTTTTTGTCATTATTGTTATTTTTATTAAGAGGACTGATATAACGTCTGTCCTGGTTCGGGATCAAGCTCTAAGCACTTTACAATTCATGCTCTCGTTCACATCAAGAGCTGCCCACCAGGGCTGTTTATTATCATTATTATTATCATCATCATCATTATAACAGTACATACATATAGCGTCTATCATTGATTAGAGAGCAAGCTCTAAGAATACAGTCAACGTCCTCGGTTACACAACGGGCTGCCTACCAGGGTAGAACCGACTGAACAGCTGCCTGCTGCTGCTTCGTCCAGTCTTTTCCCATTCCAGTCTGTCAGTATTAGTCTCTCTAGTTTTCTTCCTTCATTTTTTTTCTGATTTTTCACGCAGCATGCATGCTTTGTGTCGTGTGTCGTCCATACCAACGGCTAAACTGGCCTTGTCTTCCGAAAGTTGGTGATGGGATTTTACGTTTGTGCAAGATGTCATGCGTGCATTCACACTCGGAACTTTGATTTATAGTCTCATTCGAGGGACCTTCAGGGAAATAGAATCAGAACCAATGTTAAACTCCATGGGGTAAAAAATCTCCCTTGTACCAAAACAGCCTGGCAGAGATTCGAACCAAGCAACCCCAGGGTCAGCAGGATTACGACTCCGATGTGCTACCAACTGAGCTATACCGGCCGTCCCCAAGTTACTATGAACCGATAGTTCACCTGCTGCCCAGAGGAAAGAACACTTTTCCTCCCCCGATCAAAGGCAATGTCCCAGGAGTCCTGGAGAAGAGAGGCGGACAAGTGCAGAAAGAAAGAGCTCGCACCTTGCAGTTCATCAAAGAACAGAACCCCCACACTCACCTTGCAGTTCATCAAAGAACAGAACCCCCACACGCACCTTGCAGTTCATCAAAGAACAGAATCCCCACGCTCACATTGTAGTTCATCAAAGAACAGAATCCCACACTCACATTGTAGTTCATCAAAGAACAGAATCCCCACACTCACATTGTAGTTCATCAAAGAACAGAATCCCCACACTCACATTGTAGTTCATCAAAGAACAGAATCCCCACGCGCACCTTGCAGTTCATCAAAGAACAGAATCCCCACACTCACCTGGAGACATCCTTACACTGACGGTTAAGCTGAGCAAGCAACAGTTAACGGAGGTGGGGGAACCCTGTACAAGCTGAAGGAGGGAACTGAAGTCTGCAAAGCCATTCCCGCAGGAAACTGTCTCCGCTACTTACAAAGCTATATTTGTGAATGAGTGTCTTGAGTATGCATCTGCACATCCGTTGTGTGTGTGTGCACGTGCATGTGTGTGTGTGGGTGTATGAGTGTGTGGAGGGGGGAAGGCGTGCGCGTGTGTTTTCTCGTGTGTTTGTATGTGATGAGACAGAAAGGCGATGGAGGATAGAGAGTCGGGGAGAGAGGGAGGTAACCACACAGACAGACATGGTCTTCTCATGTCACAATGCTTTGCAAACTTCTATCTCAAAAGATTCACCAGCTTTCAAAACTAAATTTTTTCTTAGACCAACATTGTTGTAAGCTGTTTTTTTACTTCATACATTGAATCTCATTTGAATTACTCTTCTACATTGTGGGATTCAGCCAGTTATAACGTATTAAAACCACTCTTCAGTCTTCACAGACGGGCTGTGAAACTCGTTCTTCTCAAATCTACAACTGTAACTCCCTCTGATTATAAACGTTTAGACATTTTGCCTCTAAAATGGAAACTCATTTATAACAAAGCAATTTTCATGTTTAAGATAATGTCCAATAATGCACCACAACTTTGAAAAATAAATTTAAAACAAACCTGATTCGCAATGTCAGAAAGGTTCAGATACCCCTACCGAGGATTGATCTTTTTAAATCTAGCCTCATTTACTCCGGTGGTTGTTTGTGGAACGACCTAGTGTCTTCATTTAATGTAATTTCGAGTCTAAATGTTTTCAAAAAAACAATACTTCTCATATCTGATGCTACGCTTCCTAAACAGTGTGACTAATGACAACATCATATAAACTTCTTTATACGTTTTCAAAATTATTATATGGATTCAAGTACAAATGATGTTTAAATGTATTTGAATGTTCATTTGTGTTCCTTCGTTACCTCTTCTCTATATCTTCTGATGATATACTGTTCACCTGTCCATCTTTCATTGACGTCCTTCATTTCTCGTTCTCTCTCTCTCTCTCTCAGTTCTCTCTCTCTCTCTCTCTCTCTCTCTCTCTCTGTACCCGCCCCCACAGCCTCTTTTACTCCACCCCCCCCCCCCCCCCTCCACGCCAATGGAGTCTCGTTGCTTGCTTCACTCTGCATGAAACCAGACCGTGAGTTCAAATACTGGGAGCAAATTTACAGGTCCGAGTCCACGGTAACAGTTGAGACCAAAACGCTACATATTTCTCTATTACCTGACAGCTGAATACGGCTTTTTATCACAAAACCAGCCAGTCTTTAGAATGCATTCATCGCACTGTCCAACCCTGTGCTCATACTGTGCCTGACTTTGGAGACAGATCCGTTGGCGTTGGCGTTGAGGGTGAGATTAACGTCCTATCGGCCGTGGCCCCCTAAGGTCAAGGTTCCTGCAGACATAGGTCTGCGGACAGATCCAACATCCGCTTCTTTTTTATATTACAGCACGATCTACATGACCCTTCATTTTTCTGTCGTCTGCTAGACTATTCACTCCCAAATCCTGGTGCTCTACCAACGGCGTAGAAACACGAGAAGTCCACATAAGCCATGCATAATTCTGCTTTCCTTGCTGACGTATGGCGTTGAACTATTTTACTGAGCCAAAATTCCAGGATAAAATCATCTTTTTTGACGTAACAAAAATTGTTTTCACCGAGCCAGGGCGATTTTCATCTATTCAAATTGCGTTGCTACCACTTGACCTTTGCTCTAGCCCCGAACTCTGATCAAAGTGAGTGAGTGGGTGGCCCTCTCATCCTAATGTCCCGAATAGGCTTACTTCATGCGAAATTCGGCAGAGGACGGCAGGAGAGAGAGAGAGAGAGAGGGAGAGAGAGAGAGGGGGTTCGTGCAAATTCGGAAAAAAAAGACAAAAGAACAAAATCCAACTCGTCACGAGTGGAACACGCCTTTGACCGTTTCATTTATTCTAGACATCATTTTTTCAAACTAAAAACAAAACGAAGTGCTGACGACGGAGATGCTCATTTGTGCGAACGGAAAAGAAGAAGAAGAAGAAGAAGAAGAAGAAGAAGAAAAAGAATGATGATAATGATGATGATGATGATGATAATAATGATCATGAAGCAAAGAAGAAGAAGCAGAAGAAGAAGAACAACAACAACAACAAAAGACTCGAAAAAAGAGAAACAGGGAAACCCCGGGAAAAGGTAGGAAAAAAAAGAAGAATGAGAGAAACAAAGAATAGATTAGCAAACGAAACAAAAATAAAAAAAAGAGAAAGAAAGAAAATGAACAATGAAGGAAACTCAGTAAAGAGGAAGGAAAACTAATGAAAGGAATTGATATACATGAGAGACAGAAAGAAATGGAAACAAAAAATCAAACTAAACTTTGCAGTCATAGAATGATTGCAGAACATGTGGTTATTTCATTCGGTCGAAACGCGTTAAAACGGATTTGAATGAATAAGAAAAAAAAAAAAAACATTTAGGAAGAAGACTGACTCTCTCTCTCTCTCTCTCTCTCTCTCTCTCTCTCTCTCTCTCTCTCTCTCTCTCCTTTAACAGGAGGTTAGATGTATTAATCCCCCTTCTGCTTATTCCTTTGCCCCTGAAAACTCTCTCTCTCTCTCTCTCTCTCCTCTCGCTCTCTCTCTCTCTCCTCTCCCTCTCCTATCTCTCCTCTCCCTCTCTCCTCTCTCTTCTCTCTCCTCTCTCTCTCTCTCTCCTCTCTCTCTCTCTCTCTCATCGTTCTCTCTCTCAGACAGTCATCCGTTCTTTGCATCCAAAGTGTTGTAATTCGACACGAGATTCTCCTTCATAGAAATAAAACAAAATAAACAAGGAAAACCATACAGCCGTTCATTCGAATTCATATCGACTCATCACTTTCCTCTGTCAACTCGATTAGTCCTTCGTATTTACTGTAACATGATCGTTAGCCAGTTTGAAGTTGTTGCAAAATTGTTCTCCTGTGGTGTCGTATGTCAGTGTAGGAGGCTGGACTGGGATTAAGACAACTACGATCACACAACATATAGGCCTACTGTTTTCAACCCCGTGTCTGTATTTTCCTCTGCGGGTCAGGAGATTTTTTTTGGCAAATACCGGCATGAAGACGATTATGGTATCGCATGCATGAATCCATGCTTCTGCAAGGGACGTAACTTCCTGCACCGATTTTTTCGCAAGATCGAGGAACACGTTACGTTATCCTCTCAAAGTCGAACAATCCAGATCAGCATTACATTATATGAAAGCTGATTTATTTCCCCTTCTGTTCATATTTGTACTTAAAAGTAAGTTTAAAAAATTTGGACTGTAACGAAGGCTTCAGCATATCCGGATGAACTGTGCGTTGTCCAGGTTAAGAAGAGTTCTTCTGCAGGGGCAAGATGGGCATGGGTCTACCACATAACTGCCCTTTCATGTCGCGTTAACTGTATTCTAGTTATATATTCTAGTTACACCTACAGTTACAGAGATTCTCCTCTGCTTATATTCTTCCAAATGGGACCTCTTTTTTACGTTTGGTTGATACTGCTCGTCTTCAGTGTTTAAACGCTAGTAGGTAATAAAACACTGAAATTTAATGACAAAGTAAAGGGGGGGGGGGGGGGGGGGGGGGGGGGGGGGGGGGGAGAAAGCTGAGCCAAAAAAAAAATGCTCAAGGGCGCCACAGAACCATTGATGCTGCATACTGATTACTTGAATGTGAGACAGAAACAAAAGTATGTTAAGCTTGCATGAGAGTTTACTTTTGTGTAATCTACAATTAACTCATGGTATGTAGTGCATGCCCATGATGCCCCTGGTGTTCAACCATCTTGCCCCGTGTGTAGAGCAAGATGACCCTTTGTTTCAAAGGTAAATGAATGCGATTTTCAGATACAGCAATGACTGGATTTTTTTTTTCCATAATATGCGCGATTCGTATCTGCATGACGTGTCAATGGGCGTAAATAAAAGTCTACTTATAGTTTTGTCGCTCTGTGCCGTTGACGTTTGGGGGAACGTCTTACACCCGTGTTCCCCTATTCACCGCCTACTACTTCTTCCACTCCTATCATAACTACTCCTAATACTTGGGGGCCTTGGCCTACTACATCATCACATCCGTGCATGCGTCTGAGCACACACCACACACACACACACACACACCACACACACACACACACACACACACACACTTACTTGCTCACTTCTTCATCACGGAACCCGCTTCTTTGCAGGTGAAAGCCCTCCTTCACATGTGCATCATGGTGCATACGCGCTCCTAGCACGCTCCAGTAAAAAAGATAGAGTGGCTCCTGACTGCCATTACTCCAGTGGTACTCGTCAGGTGTGTTGTTGTTGTTGTTCTTCAATTTACGTCTTTTCATTAATGTGATATTAGACCAGGGTTGTGTGTGTGTGTGTGTGTTTGTGTGTGTGTGGGTGTGTGTGTGTGTGTGTGTGTGGTATTCGCGCGTATGTGTGTGCGTTGTGTGTGTTCCTCTGTGTGTGTTCGAGTGTGTCGTGCTCTGCGTGCGTGCGTGAGTGCGCGCGCGCGGCGCGCGCGCGTGGTTTGTGTGTGTGTGTGTGTGTGTGTGTGGTGTGTGTGTGATGAGGAGAAACTCTAAGTAAGAATTTACTGTAAAAAAAAAAAGAAAAAGAAAAAAGACAAGACATCAAAAGTAAAAACAACCAACTGACAAAATAAGATCATGAAACAGCAATTACCGGTCAGGTGGTGTTGTGTGTGGTGTGTGTGTGTGTTTGTGTGTGGTGTGTGTGTGGTTGTTTGTGTGTGTGTGTGTTGTGAAGGTCTTCAATTTAACGTTTATAACCCATATGTGATATGAACGAGATGTGAACATACCTGCTCTCCCTTCCTTAATTTGTTCGTTTCTTTTTTCCCAAAGATCGGTCAGTAGATGCAATGCGCTTGAAGTTCTGTACTGAGAGGACTTCGCGGACCAAGCGTTTACATAACCTATACATGCATTTGTACCGCCACGCGAACACCACACCCCACACACCACACACACACCACACCACACACACACACACACACACACCCCACACACCACCACTCGGGTATTGGGAGATATTGCTGGAGAGAGACAGATCCACAATAATGGTTAGTACAGAAATGGGACGCTTGCAGACTTGTGCACAGCATAACGGAGACAGAAGCTTCTAGTGGGGTGAAAGAGAAACCAAAGAAGCCAACGACACTCAACTTCTTCTCCCCCTCCCCTCCGGAGTCCTCCTTGTTCTCTTCTTCCTACCCCTCCTCTTCATCTCTTCCTACTCCTCCTACTCCTTCGTCTCCTTCCGCGTGTGTGTCCGTCCATCCGTCCGTGGTCAAAATGTGTTCCACTCGCTGCAGACAAAACTACTGGGCAGATCTTTCTGAAAATTTTGTAGGTATGTTCATTATGGGTCACGATTAATGCCTGATGTTTTAGTATACCATTATAGCCGTTTACTAACGGATGTAACGGCCTGTAACGGTATTTCTTCTTTATGGAACATCTCAGAAAGTACTTGGCCAATCTTTGTGAAAATTAGCAGGTATGGTTCATTATGGGGACACGGATGATGCCCGATGGAGCTGACCCCGTTATAGCCGTTACTAACGGCTGTAACGGCCTGTAACGTTTTTCTTCTTTATGGAATATCTCAGAAAGTGCTGGCCGATCTTTCTGAAAATTTGTTGGTATGTTCATTAAGGGTCACGAATAATGCCTGATGTTTAAGTTTACCGTTATAGCCGTTACTAACGGCTGTAACGGCCTGTAACGTTTTTTTCTTCTTCATGGGAATATCTCAGAAAGTACATGGCCGATCTTTTGTGAAAATTAGCAGATATGTTCATTATGGGTCACGGATGATGCCCAATGTTTTAGTTTACCCCGTTATAGCCGTTACGAACGGCTGTAACGGCCTGTAACGGTTTTCTTCTTTATATGGATATCTCAGAAAGTACTTGGCCGATCTTTCTGAAAATTTGGAGGTATGTTCATTATGGGTCACGAATAATGCCCGATGTTTTAGTTTACCCCGTTATAGCCGTTACTAACGGCTGTAACGGCCTGTAACGGCCTAACGGTTTTTTCTTCTTCATGGAATATCTCAGAAAGTACTCGGCCGATCTTTGTGAAAATTAGCAGGTATGCTCTTTGTGGGTCACGGATAATGTCCGATGTTTTAGTTTACCGTTATAGCTGTTACTAAACGGCTGTAACGGCCTGCAACTGTTTTTTTCCTTTAGGAATATCTCAGAAAATACTTAGCCGATCTTTGTGAAAATTAGCAGTATGTTCATTGTGGGTTACGGATGATGCCCGATGTTTTAGTTACCGTTATGGCCGTTATATACACTAGTGTTCTTAACTGGAATGTGGTATGACGCGTTCTGTTTTTACGAAGGTTTTACTGTTCGCCTTTCTCTTATATTTTGCAGTGTCGAGTGACCCACAGGTTAGACTTTATATGTCCCTGCATTGTATGGATATAAATTTGGCATTACTGTATGATAATGTCACCGCTTTTATTACGAATGACATATTTTGTTTTCTTCTTTTTTTAATATTTTGTTTTCTTCTCGCTTTTGTGGCCTTTCCTTTGAGAACTCCCATTGCATCTTGATAGCAACATATTTCAGCTTCCTTCCTATCTGGTTGGAGGACTAACACCTAAATTTGTACATATCTTGCATTTTGTACACATGAGCCTTGTTCATTAAGTTCATGAAGAATTTTGCAAAGTTTTTTTTTTTTTGCTTTGTGGCCTTGTGGGGTTCTCCTCCCCTTTCGGAATGACCAGAGTGATGTACATAGCCCCCCCCCCCCCCCCTCAACACACACACACATATACACAGAAGCACACTCACAACTTGGTATTCCATTTTTTTATTTGTTTTCTCTTTTTTTGTTTGTTGTTGTTTTTCTCGACGTGGCACAGAGTGACACTATCACCTTCCAGTTACAAATCTTGCAAGTTAAGTATCTTCGCAAGTAAGTACAGCGTATGTCTTAACACATTTCGTGCAGAACCACCATCACACACCACCTCCTCCGCCCCGACCTCACCCCTCATCATCCTTCCACCGCAGTCACACCCCTCTCATTTTTTTTCTCCCCCACTTCGCTCCTCACATCCAGCGCTCCCCCCCACCCCCATCCCCCACCCCCATGATATTCCTTATAAGTGTCCTTT
>JADBJO010004667.1:63151-65550 GCA_016801955.1 Conus betulinus
GGAGTACTTCTGGGCCAGTCTCAGAAGACCCTCCACCCCCCAGCCCCCATTGCATATCTTCTTTATTAATTTGTTCAGGGTTATTTTTTTTACTGGTCATAAGCTCACACATGGACATTGTATCTAAATCAACATTGTCATATAGACTTATTCAACTTATGGGTGAGAACTTCTGAGCCGGTCACAGAAGTACACCCCCCCCCCCCCCCCCCCCCCCCCGTGCATATCTCATTCATTAATGTGTTCAGGTTCGTTACTTACTGGTTAGAAACTCATACATGAACAAAAACTCATACATGGACATTCTGCCTGAATCTGCAATGAAATATTCTCTGAATCAACTTTAGGGGAGTACATCTGGAGCCGGGCCAAAGTTACTTCCGGGAGTACATTTGGGCTGGGCCCAGACGTACTCCCGAGAGTCATTCTGGTGCAGAGGAGGGGAGGGAGGGGGGGGGGGGGGGGGGGGGGGGAGCGGGGGTCAGTTTGGGACTGGTACCAAAAGTACTCCCCTGTCTAAAGGAAACCATCGTTATAAGATAGTTATATAAAACAAACATTTATTTGCAAAGTTGTCAATAGGAGTACTTCTGGGACCAAGAGAAGGTTCTGTCCCATAAGTAGTCCGGGAGTCATTCTGGCGCGCGGGCCCAGAAGTATTCCCGGGAGTACTTCTGGGCGGGGAGTACTTTTGGGGTGTTACACCGGGTCAAGCTAACTCTACAGGAGGGCTGTTCTGGGCTGGTGCCAGGTTAACTCCCCAGGTGGGGGCTGTTTTGGGGCAGGTCCAGTTTAACTCTCCAGGGGGCTGTTCTGGGCTGGTACCATATTAACTTCCTCAGGTGGGGGGCTGTTTTGGGGTAGGTCCAGTTTAACTCTCGAGGGGGGCTGTTTTGGGCTAGTACCAGATTCATTGCCCAGGAAGGGAGCTGTTCTGGGCCGGGTCCAAATTAACTCTCTAGGGGGCCTGCTCTGGGCTAGTACCAGATTAACCCCCCAGGTGGGGGGGCTATTTTGGCCAGGCCCAGTTTAACTTTCTAGGGGCTGTTTTTGGTGCAGTTCCAGTTTAACTCTGGGGGGGGGGGGGGGGGGGGGGGGGGGGGGGGGGGGGGAGTGCCAGATTATCTCTTCAAGGGAGGGGGGGGGGGGGGGAGCTGTTCTGAGCCAAATCCAGTTTAACTTTCCAGGGGACTATTCTAGGCTCTTGCAATATTAACTTCCCAGGAGGAAACGTTTGTTCTGGGCCAGGTTCAGTTTTACTCTTCAGGAGGCTGTTCTGTGCAGGTGCCAGATAAACTCTCCAGCAGGTCCAGTTTGGGCCAGGGGGGGGGACCAGGGGGGGCTGTTCTGGGCTGGTGCCAGATTTACTCTCCAGGAGGGGGGGTGGGATGTTCTAGATTAGGTTCTGTTTAACGTTAAGCTCCAGTAGGGCTGTTCTGGGGTGCCAGATTAACTCCCCAAGATGGGGGGCTGTTCTGGGCCTTGTGTCTAGTTTAACTCTCCAGGGGGCTGTTCCATGATGGTGCCAGATAAACTCCCCTGGAGGGGGCTGTTCTAAGACCGGTGCAGTTAAAACTCTCCAGAGGGGCTGCTTCTGGGCTGGTGCCAGATTAAACTCTTCAGGAGAAAGGGGGGGGGGGGGGGGGAGGCTGTTTCGTGCCAAGGCCAGTTTTACTCTCCAGGGAGGCCTGTACCAGGCTGGAGCCAGCTTAACTCCCCAGGAGGGGGGGGGGGTGGGGGGGGGGGGGGGCTACTACTCTAGGCCATGTCCAGTTTAACTCTCTAGGGAGGCTGTTTTGGGCCAGTGTCAGATTAACTCCCAAGGATGGGGAGGGGGGCTGTTCTGGGCCTTGTCTAGTTTTACCTCTCCACGGGGCCTTTTCCATGGCGGTGCCAGATTAACTCCCCTGGAGGGGGCTGTTCTGGGGCAAACGCAGTTTAACTCTCCAGAGGGGCTGTTCAGGGCAGGTGCCAAATTAACTCCCCAGAGAGGGGTGGGGGGGGGGGGCTGTTTTTTGTGCCAGGCCAGTTTAACCTTCCAGGGGGCCTGTACCAGGCTGGAACCAGATTAACTCCCCAGGTGGGACGTTTTGGGGGGGGGGGGGGGGGGGGGGGTGAGGCTGTTTCTAGGGGTCTAGTTTAACTCCTCTAGGGGGGGGGGGGGGGGGGGGGGGATTTAACTTAACCCAGGAGGGTAAAGGCTGACTGTTCTGGGCCTTGTCTAGTTTAACTCTCCAGGGGGTTTGTTCCATGACTGGTGCCAGATTAACTCCCCTGGAGGGGGTTAACTCTTTAGAGGGGCTGCTGGCTGGGCTGGTGCCAGATTAACTCCCAGGACAGTGGAGGGGGACTGTTTTTGTGCCAGGGCTGTTCTGGGACTTGTCTAGTTTTAACTCTCA
>JADBJO010004667.1:67128-79628 GCA_016801955.1 Conus betulinus
TGGATTGATAACGGGGCACATCGGGCCCGCCAATGCTTTTTGTTTGTTTGTTTGTTTTGTTTTGTTTTAATATGTGGTGGTGATGATGGTGATCATCGTTTGTTTGTTTTTTCTTCTTTTTTTTTTTTTTATCAGTCACGGACTTTGCCTTGCTATTGCCTCGCGTCTGACTTGATCTCCATGCCTAACCTTGACTCATTTACCCGCCCATCATGTGTTCTGCGTTTCTATACAACTGCTATTCCCTGCCGCCTCACTTTGTGGACAGAGCGTGGGGGAGAAGACGTGTGGTGGTGGTGGGGTGGGGTGGGGGATGGGGAGGGGTAGGGGGGGGGTTAGGGGGGTGGGTAGGCGGGTTGAGTCCGTACTGCATGTATCCGTTGATTTCAAATTTCATTTCAACTCCTACGTATCAACCCACCCAACCTCTACCCCCGTGTCCATTGAGGGTAGTGACAACTCCCCCCCCCCCCCCCCCCCCCCCCCCCCCCCCCCATTTCCCTCTTTTCCCAGCCGCCCCACTCTCCCCTCCCTGCTCTTCCATCTCTTCATATACATCCTCGTCACGTTCGTCAGGTGCGGCTGTCACCTCCCTCCACCCCCCTCCTCTTATTCCTCCTCCCAGCGTTTTTCTCTGTATGGTTTGATTTAATGACATTATCTAGGATCAACAAGTACTGAAAACATACCTGTTCAACAACTGTTTTGACCAGTAAATATTTCTGTCGTTGTCCAGGATTGAAAAATGCTCTGAAAACTTACCTGTCAACAACACCGGTTTTAACCAGAGGTGTTTTGTCCTGTACTTCGTGTCTTGGCGGTAACTAACCCCCTCTCTGTCTAAATTTTTAATGGAACTGTTTTTCTATATGAAACTGTGTTTCTGTACAATAAATGCCCACCCCCACCCCATACCACCCCTTCCCCTCATCGCTATCAATCTGAGCCCCCTTTGTTGGTATGTCCCAGCAAAGTGGACAACCTCTGGTACGAGCCAAAAAGAAGTTTTACTCCCCTCTCTTGAGCCGTTATGAAGGATAGTGTTGCGCGTGGGTTGACTGTCCGTAATTATGGCCAGAAATCGGCAGCCTATGGGCACGTGTGGGGGGGGGGGGGGGGGGGGGGCGGGGGAGCTAAGGCGGCGGGAGTGGGGGTGGTAGGTGGTGGGAGGTGGGGGGGGGTAGGAGAGAAGGGGAATGGGGGATGGGGGTTGGGGGCGGGGAAGTGGAAGCGATCATTAGGCAGGTGTGTGTGTGTGTGTGTGTGTGTGTGTGTGTGTGTGTGTGTGCGTGCGTGCGTGCGTGCGTGCGTGCGAGCGTGTGGTGTGTGTGTGTGTGTGTGTGTGTGTGTGTGTGTGTGGCATCACACGATCGGAACCTTGGTAACACAAAAACTCATTAATTCAGTAACTGCAGGCGCCAAAATCTCGGAGGCTACATTTGGAATTCACTAATCACTTGGACATGCCAGTTTTTAATATGCTGTATTCAAATCGCGCGGGCGCGCATGCGCGCGCACACACAGACACAGACACACACACACACACACACACACACACACACACACACACACACATTTCATATCCTGGTAAGATATTCAATGTCAAAGTATTGTATGTTTGAGATTAAATAAATGCTTTCACATTTTCGAAGGAGCTTAGCGCCTCCACGAACACGTGCTGCCGGTTGTTTTTGACTGCGATTGGTTATGCTCATATCGGTGAACGTTTAGGCTGTGTTATATCGCCTCTGGTTACCTAGGTCACAGCGATGTAGTGAAAGGGAAGCAACAAGGAATAGAACTGATCCTTTCAAGAGGCTATGCACCAAAGCAAGTTGTTCCCCTTTGAGTGGACTTCGTGACGTCATTTTCAGGCACACGACATACCAATAAGGGTTTTAAACGAAGTCCGTCGCATGTTTCAGTGGCTGAAGGAGAAGCATATTGATACATCCACACCGAATTGCTATCGTCTCTGTAATTGAACGGTTTACTATTTTACCATTGATTTCATTTTCATTCTTTCATGTCCGCCTGTCTTTTTAAACACAGTCTGTTCGGCAAACTGCATCAACACTTACTTTTATCGATCATAAAAAAAAAAAATGATAACAAAAACAAAAAAAATTACGAATTTCCAGTCCAAGAAACTACTTCTTCATGCGCATATGTTATCTCTCATCAGCTGTGTTCTTATATCGATTATAAAAAATAAGATCATTTTTTAATCTCCACTCCAGGAAATTATTCTTTCATGCGCATATTGTATCTTTCATCCACTATGCGTTCTCCTTATGGGATAATTCTAGTAAACAAATTTGAAACTAATCAGTCGTTTGCATAAGAGAGTCCAAAAGCCACAACACTGGCAAAAAGTTAAGGGCCATTGCCAACGCTGTCTCCCAGACCAAAACACTACAGCCAATGTTAAGAAGAACGGACACAAAATCTTTCCAAATTTATTCAAGAACAAATTCATTGGACCATTGCATGAAATCAACAAATCAAACGCGGACAGCAGGCTGTAATGTCCAATCACCCTTCCTCAGGATCGTCACATAAGCCACAACTGAAAACTGCACCATTCAGTACTGAGTGTAGCCACCGTTTGCCGCCAGGCAAGCGGCACAACGTCGACGCATGGAGTCCACCAGGGGTCCGAAGAGTGTCCCGCGGTATGGCCTGCCACTCCTGCTGCAGAAAGAGAGTGAGCTGGGCCACGTCAACAGGCGGGGGTGTGGTTGTGGGCTACCCGCCGTCCAAGGACATCCCAGAGGTGCTCAATTGGAGCCAGATCGGGTGAGCGAGATGGCCACTGCATCGGATGATCCCCTCTTGCTGCAGATGATCGTCACACGACACGGGCTCGGTGTGGACGGGCGTTGTCGTCTTGGAAAACAGCAGCGTTACCCATGGCCTGAAGGGCGGGCTGGATCAGGGGCCTCACAATCTCGTCACGGTACCGCGCCCCTGTCAGCATGCCTTGAATGACGTACAGGGGAGTTCTGTCTTGACGACTGAAGCCACCCCAGACCATCACAGAACCCCCTCCGTAACGATCCACCTCACGAACTGTGGCGTCAGCAAAACGTTCTCCTGGCCTTCGCCACACTCGGGTCCTGCCATCATTGAATGCCAAGGTGAAGCGGGACTCATCTGTGAACAGCACTCGAGACCATTGCTGCCTCGTCCAGCGAACGTGATGACGACACCAGTCTACCCGTGCTCTGCGAGCTGGAGTAAGTGGTACTCGGACTGCTGGTCTCCGGGATGACAGCCCGAACTCGTGCAAACGGTTACAAACTGTCCTTCTACTGACATTGACATTTGCAGCCTGCAGGAGCTCACGCCTTAAGGTGGATGAGGTGACAGTCCGATTGCGTAGGGCAGACAGCAGGAGGAATCGGTCAGCATGTCTGTCGGTACACGAGAGGACGGCCTGATCGTGGCCGATCCTGCACGCTGCCAGTGGCCTGAAACCTCTCTACAAGACGTTGGATGGTGGAATGGGACACGTTCAGACGCCTAGCCACCTCGCGGCCAGAAATCCCTTCGTCAATCAACGCTAAGGCACGTCCACGATCGGCAGGGTCCAGTCTTTGCCTTTGTGCCATGCTTTTTGGGCTGGCGTAGACGACCGTTCTGTTTACAGATTTGTGGCCAACGGCGTCTGATCTGTGTTTCATGAACGAGGTGCCATGCACGTGCATCATGATTGACCACGAGCATTTCGCCCTTTTTTCAAACTCATATGCTCCCACAGGCACCCGTTTTACCGCTTTTACGTGGTTTCCGCACGTGCAGCTGCGCTCCACCTTGTACCGCAGTGGGTTTTAGGAGTTGTGATCTGTTAAGGAAATCTGTGTCAATATGTCTAACCAAGTTTGGGTCATTGTGACTTCGTTTCAAGCCTATTATTTACACTCAGACACTAACGTCAAAATGACACTATTATTGAAATCTCTCTCTCTCTCTCTCTCTCTCTCTCTCTCTCTCTCTCTCTCTCTCTCTCTCTGGATGCGCCTAATCTGATATGTTTCAATATATTCACCAGAACATTACCTGAGCACATTATTTGATTATGACAGCTATTTGATGTTCCCATTTTCATTACTTTTTTTTTTTAATTTCATCATTTCTCAAATGCGTTATTTTTCTTCTTTTTTTTCTCTTTCCATTTTCCCGTATTACTTTGATTACAATTTTTTTTGAGGGCAGGATAAAAAAAAACAAACTGTGAAACTCATTCTGTAATAACCATGAAATAAAGATGGTTTGACTTGATTTGACCGGACCACTTTTTTTTTTTTTTTCATTTTTCTTGTCACGGAATTCCAACCACAAATTACACTCCCAAGCTTTTATGCGTGCTGTTCACTACCATTGCCTCCCACACGATCATCTTTTCACTTCTATCTACTTCGTTTCCTTTTATTACCAGTCAGTTCAATCTATCCACAATCTTTTCTACAGTCCTATCTCATTGTCACTCACTACAGCTCCACTCTTTTACGTGCCTTTCTTGCCTATTGCCGTCTGCTATACTCCATGATTGTTATTTTGCATTTTTTTTTTTTTGCACATTCTGTGGTTCGCCAGCACAGTGTTAACGCTTTTCCTTTGCCTAAACGTAGAAAGGAATGGGTTTATAGCCCATTTCCGTCCCCAGTGGTTCCCCTTGCCACCTTTCTCATCCAGGCTCACCGTCGCTGCTGCTTGGTTCTGTTTCCTGTACTACACCTGTTCCCAATATATTCCAAATGCTTGTCTCTTTTTCGTCCCTTCGGTTTTTTCCCCCACTCTGCCACTTTTTTCAGTGGTCTTTTACATCGCTCAACGTGAAGCCCGTTCATTTTTCACCGCTCACTGTGGTTTTTACACTGTAGCTTCATCACTTCCCGGGTTCTTAAACTGTAGTTTTTCCACTTCCCTGGTTCTTCCGCTCTAGTTTCCCCATTCCCTGGTTTTTACGCTGTTCCTTCCCACTTGCCTGTTTCTTACGCTGGAGTTTCCCCACTTCCCCCGGTTCTTACGCTGTAGCTTCCCTACTTCCCTGTTTCTTACGCTGTAGCTTCCCTACTTCTCCGGTTCTTACACTGTAGCTTCCCTACTTCCCTGTTTCTTACGCTGTAGCTTCCCTACTTCCCTGGTCCTTACGCTGAATTTCCTCACTTCCCTGGTTCCTACGCTGTAACTTCCCCATTTCCCAGGATCCTACGCTGTAGCTTCCCCATTTCCCTGTTTTGTACGCTGTAGCTTCCCCATTTCCTGTTTTGTACGCTGTAGCTTCCCCATTTCCCTGTTTTGTACGCTGTAGCTTCCCCATTTCCCTGTTTTGTACGCTGTAGCTTCCCCATTTCCCTGTTTGTACGCTGTAGCTTCCCCACTTCCTGGTTCTTATGCTGTTCCTTCCCACTCCCCTGGTCCCTACGCTGTAGCTTCCCCTTCTTCTCTGGTCCCTACGCTGTAGCTTCCCCTTCTTCTCTGGTTCTTACGCTGTAACTTCCCCACTTGTCTGGTTCTTACGCTGTAGCTTCCCCTACTTCCCTGGTTCTTACGCTTTAGGCTTTCCTAGTTACTGCTTTCAGCTTTGGTCCTACTCATTGAGGATTCCTGATCGTCCGTATTTCTCTGCTTTTTTTGCCCTTTCTTGGGGTGTTGCCCGGATGTTGGTGGGAGTTGTTGGCTGAATTTTTTTTTTTTCATTTCTCTCGCCACTGTTTTTTCTCTCTTTTTTTTTTTTTTTTTTTTTTGTTTTTTTGTTTTTTTTTTTGGTCTTTCTTTCAATATTTTCTTCGGTATTTGATCATTTCCTTTCCATTTCGTTGTCTTCACTTTATGACTTGTCACCGTCCCCAAATCCAGCCAGCCTACTTTTGCCGTCGACATAAGCACGTTTTTTTCCCTGAAGTCCGAATGTTTCAGGCCCCGGTCTAATACCCCCCCCACCCCCCCCCCCCCCCCCCCCACCCTGATGATCGATCGACATTACTGTTTGTTTTCATAGTTTTCTCCCTTTCTCCTCATGTCTTTTTGCAATCTCATTCATATCAACCTGACCACGTCCCTCTCCTCCTCCTTGTAGGCTATTTCTCCTGTGTTTGCGTCTCCTACCATCCCTACTGCTTCGCAAACATTCGTGCCTTTCGCTGAATTATTACTGTTTCACATTTTTCTTTGATACATGGGTGGAAATGAGAAAAGAATAAGAGTGCCTCAATGTTCATTCCAAGTCTCTCTCTCTCCCCCCCCCCCCCCCCCCCCCCCCCCCCCCCCCCCCCCCCCCTCCCCCCCACCCCCCCCCCCCCCCCCCCCCCCCCCCCCCCCCCCCCCCCCCCCCCCCTCCCGTCCCCTGCCCCAATACCAATTTCTCCCTTTTAAAACATCGTTACCGTCTTTTTTCCCTTCATTTATCAAACTTGAGGCGATGTCCCTAACATATGCAAAGCTCTATAATCTCTGCCTTTTTCAGCCATCACAGAGCGTTTTGAATGGTGTCACTGTTAAACCTTCTCTGTTCAGTAAAAAGATTGGAAAGAGACAAGGATTTGATGCTTCACGTCTGATTCCTAGCTACGCTCATTCCAAACACCTGCTCGTTCCAGTTTCTGCCTCTATCTTTCACAGCCATGCTTTCACCCCACCTTTCCCTCTGCCATACGATGGGCTGTAAACATATATGTTAAACTGTACTTCTTTTGATCCTTGTCTTTTCTCATCATATCCCGCTCTAGTCCCTTCCCTTCTCCTCCATCCCTAGTCCACCTACGTCTCTTTACATTCCATTCCCTCCTACCCCCTCCTGTGGACATCCTTACTGATGGATGATACCTCGACAAAGCCTTCAATTCCCTGTTTTGCTCTTCTCTTTTCCAGAAATCTCATTTTGCGATTAGTCTTCTCTTTTCCAGAAATCTCATTCTGCGATTAGTCTTCTCTTTTCCAGAAATCTCATTTTGCGATTAGTCTTCTCTTCTCCAGAAATCTCATTTTGCGATTAGTCTTCTCTTCTCCAGAAATCTCATTTTGCGATTAGTCTTCTCTTCTCCAGAAAAACTCATATCACGCCTGCTCTTCTCTTTCCCAGAAATCTCATTTTGCGATTAGTCCTCTCTTCTCCAGAAATCTCATTTTGCGATTAGTATTCTCTTCTCCAGAAAACTCATATCACGCCTGCTCTTCTCTTTCCCAGAAATCTTATTTTGCACATACTCTTCTCTTTTCCAGAAATCTCATTTTACGTTTTGTCTTCTCTTTTCCGGAAATCTCATTTTACTCTATCTCTTCCCTTTTCCAGAAATCTCATTTTACTCTTACTCTTCTCTTTTCCAGAAATCTTATTTCACGCTTACTCTTCTCTTTTCCAGAAATGTCATTTTACGCTTATTTTTTCTCTTTTCCGAAATTGATTTTCCGCTTACTCTTTCTCTTTTGCAGCAGAAATCTCATTTTATGTTTAGCCTTCTCTTTTCCAGAAATCTCATTTTATGCTTAGTCTACTCTTTTTCCAGAAATCTCAGTTTTCGCTGAGTCCTTTCTTTTCCAGAAATCTCATATTACCCTGGGTCTTCCCTTTTCCCGAAAATCTATTTCACGCCCCATGCATCACTGGGGAGAGAAAAAAAAAACTCGCATTACTCATCTCTTTCGCCTTGGCTTAAGGCTGCGTCAGGCCATTGACATAGGCCAGAACACCAAGGCTACATCAAATGTTGTTATGCTCTGCATAGTTATGCGGGGATTGTCTTCAGTTGTGACGAGCTCCTAGCATAACATTATCAGTCTCAAAATCCCCCGAAGTCGGAGTGTGGCTGCCCATGTGGGCGGGTAATCAAAAACGGTCACACGCGTACTGTTCTCATCCCCAGCTGATGCATTTGTACCATAGTGTTCAAATGCTTCGGCTGTTTGGATGATCCCTGGAGTCTTTTAGCCAGGGTACGACGACGACGACGACGACGACGACGACGACAACAACAACAACAACAGCAGCAGCAGCAGCAGCAACAACAACAACAACAACAACAGCAACAACAACTCATCTTTTTAGCGTTTTCTCAATTTTCAGTATTTTATCTGTCGTAATTGTTCTCTGCTTTCCTGAGGTTTCCTTCTATTTCTTTTTCATGCCACTGCTACATGCTTTGTTACTTTCACCATGCCATTCCCCTGCACAGTGTCTTTAAATCCAAAAAATAAAAACAGTTCTTATTGCATCAGGGTCTGCGCCCATTCCTACCGTTTCTTGTCCATCCAGACCTTGCACTTAACAGAATTTCCACCGATTCTGGGAGAGTGGAACTGAGAATGGGACGGGCGCACCTTTTATCAGCGCCACGTGTGATCCCTCAGCGCATACCTGTTCCAATCTGATCTCATTTTCAATCAATATCTTTTACTTCACACAGCTTTAAAAATGTGCGTCGCCGGCCTTTCTGCGTCAAATAACCATTGGGGACCTTCTTTCCTCCTACTTCTCTCTCTCTCTCTCTCTCTCTCTCTCTCTCTCTCTCTCTCTCTCTCTCTCTCTCTCTCACCCCCCCCCCCACACACACACACACTGCCCCCCTCCAAAGATCACGCCTCCTCTCAGGTGCTGCAACATACAGTTTGCCTGAGCTTCTTTGGGTTCCATCTCTTCCCATTTAAGCGAATCCCCAGGTCTCTGCTTTCAGACACAGAGCTAATGACCGTTTTTTATTCTTATCGTTATATCCTTGGCACTGCTATTGTAAGTCCGCACACATTTCTCTCTCTCTCTCTCTCTCTCTCTCTCTCTTCTCTCTCTCTCTCTCTCTCTCTCTCTCTCACACACACACACACACACACACACACACACACACACACACAGAGAGAGAGAGAGAGAGAGAGAGAGAGAGAGAGAGAAATTCCTTTTCCTATTCATCCCTTCCGTCTGTTCCATTGTCGATGCCACTCTCCCTCTTCTTCCTCTTTAAACCCACTCATATCTCTCTAGTCTACCCTTCTCTTCTTTTCCACAATCATCTTCTACTCTTCTAGTTCCTCCTGCTTCCATTAGGCGATAAACTAAGAGAGAGAACGGATAAAGGCATGGACGCACCCACTTTTCACTCGCACTCCCACTTACGATCTCCATCGCTTTCCGGCCTTATCGTTTTTTATCTTTGCCTCTCAGCCGTTTGACAATGCTCTTACTAAAGTTCACACTGTGCTGTCTCTTTCTTTCACCGTCCTCTTTGCTCGACATTTTTTCGTCCAGTCCGTTCACAATGCTGTTCCCGACAGTCCTTTCCACTTCATTCATTCCGGTCACTGCGTGTACTGAACGTATTGTTCTCAGTGACCCATTACCATCTCCTCTCTCACTTTCTGACTTAAAAATGTAATCAGACGAACGCCTATCTCTCGGTGCATTTATTCTCTTCTTCCACCACTGCCCTTCCCCATTTCGTTGTAATATCCGCTTCCTTTCTTTATCACTCTTTTCATCGTCTCAGTTTTTAGTTTTTTTTTCGGTGTTCATATCTTTCAATGTCTCCAACTTACTTTATTCCATTAAACCCCTCATAACCGCCCCCCCCCCCCCCCCCTCTTCCTGTTCCATTCATCTTTCTCCTTTTTTATTCAATCTGATGTTAGACGTACGATCTTGTTTTTCATTCCTCTTCGCTCATGACTTTTTTTTTGCATCCCTTTCTAAACCAGACCTGAAAATGCTCACTTTGTCGGCTTCATGATTTACAAAATACTTTTTCGTTTGTTTGGCAGTTACTAACAATTAGTGCCGTCCTCCTTATCGTTAAAACCGTTATCAATTTTAGACCCATTAATCCACCCATGACAGCCTTTCTCTTCTAGAATTTCACAGCCTTTAGTTTTTGGTGGCTGCTTCCCCATTATATTGTTTGCCAGACCTGTTGCTCTTTTTGCATTCCTTCCTTTAGTTTTACAAAACAATGTTCTTTTCTGCCCATTTTTCCTCCACCACCCCCACCCCTCAGTTTGAATTCCTCAGCAACCCATCCATTCTTCGTTCTCTTTGTTAAGGCCAATCCTTTCTCTTTTCATTCATCCGTACTCAGCCTTCTCCATCCAAATTCGTCAGTGCATTCCCTTTGCTTCGTTTTTCTCTCTCAGTGTCTCCTGTTCCTAATCGCCGTGTTGTTCCTTTGTCTTCCATTTTCTTGCACGTTTGTTGTCTTCCATTTTCTTGCAAGTTTGTTGGTGTTTTCTTTATTCCCTTTCTTACTTCTTGATTGTCCCATTTCATTACTTTACTTTCAAATCTATGCTCTGACTATATCTTTAGACAGACTCACGTATTCCCCTTCTACGAAGGCCGTCCCCACATCATATCTATTCCATTTCACATGATTTTCATTTCTGATCATTTGGATTACTGGCTCGTCCCATTCCTTTCACTCTCAACGTAGTGCTTCGTTCTTTACCTTTCCTCTCCCGACACATCCTTCTTCCTTTATGTTGTTTTAAGAATTCCGCCATTTTCTCATTGCATCCAAACTAGGGGGAAATGGAGATAAGTGAGCATGCCACTTCTTAATCTTACCTCCAATTAATTCCCTTCTTTGCAATTCCGTCGTGTCCCTTTTCTCTTGTGACTGAAATGCAGGTGAAGAAAATGAACACATCTCTTTGCGTTGCTGCCATCTCCATTTATCTTGCTTAGTTGCTCTGACCCTATCTTTTTTCAGTTTCTCTGTTAGTTTGTTTCATTCGCTTTTCGTCTGATATCGCTCCCCACTCTTAACTTCTTATCCACTCCACAGTACTCATCCAGTTCTTGGTACAGTGTGTGTTTGATATACCACCACCATTGCGACGTACACACTGTCGCATTCGTTGGTAATTTGGTGTTCTGGAATTACAGTCATGTTGTTACTCAAGAGTACCTGTGCTAATCTGCATATGATTATGAAGATGATTATCGTATATGTTCCAGATCGTTTCCTCCCGTCTCCCTCCCATGATCGAATATTTCTAATTCTTTCCTTTAACTGAAAACAACATGGTTCTTCGGCATTCACATTTTCTGCGGCAACACAGTGGAATCACTGCTTTTCCAACTACGTCATGCCTCTCTCTTCCTTCGCGATGTTCAACTTCAAGTCAGCATTAAAACTTGTCTCTTTAAACGCCAGTGGCACGCTACCACCTGAAATATTGTGCCAGTTGTCTGCCTGTCATTTGCACACATTTACTTGTGTACAAAAAAGGTGTTCAACGTATGCTCTCTCTCTCTCTCTCTCTCTCTCTCCTCTCTCTCTCTCTCTCTCTCTCTCTCTCTCTGTGTGTGGTGTGTGTGTGTGTGTGTGTGTGTGTGTGTGTGTGTGCGTGTGTGTGTGTGTGTGTGTGTGTGGTGTGTGTGTGTGTGTGTGTGTGTGTGTGTGTGCTGACAGACAGACAGTGATAGAGACAGGGCGAGGGAGAGGGAGCGGGTGATAATTACATTGGTGAAAAGCTGATTTTTCTCCCTATCTTATGAAACATAACCCACAAAGCGGCGAAAAAGCAGGCGGCGAAAAAAGAGCAAACCACCCCAACAGTCTCCCTCTAAAAAATACCCCAGTCTTTCCTCTTTCCTGTTCCAGACACACTGCTGATTGTGGAGGGATTCGGTTCGGTTTCTGCTGTTCTGGCCACTGCTGTTTGAAACAATAGAACCCCTTGGCTTCTCCACTAGCAGACAATGTTCAGGTCATTGTTCTGACTATCGCCTCGCTTCTGTCGGCACTGGGAGGCAACGAGGCTGTCTTCCAGCCTGCAATGAATGCCACAAACGGAGCAGAATTCCCCCGAAGACCCAACGTTGATCTGTCCAGTTTCGTCAGTATGATGGCCTTCATCGTGTTTTCAACCATGACATGCCCTTTGAAATGAACTGAGGTATACACCTTGAACCGTGTTCTATCTCTGTTCACCGCTTCGTCATACACGTTACTGCTCACTTCTCGCTGCTGCTCATTCCTCCAACTACCAATGTCTTCCCTGTTCGCATCATTGCTTTCCCTTTTCTGCCCTGGCTGGTTATGGGACAGGGGTATCTGGCACACACTTCAAACAAAAAAGACCCAGTCAGTTTTCAATGCCAGTCTGTTTCAACCGATTTTGCCTTGGGAATATATGCTGCAACGATTTTGTAGCGATACGCATGCCATCGTCGTTTGGCAACACCAATATGCCTCCCCCCCCCCCCCCCCCCCGCCTCCTCCGTTCCTGAGAGCCAGCCCCCAACCCCACCCCGCCCTCTCGCCCTTCCGCTCATAGCCTGCCTCCTCAACATCCACTTTCAGATTACTGTGATTGTGTGTATTGAACAGTTTGTCTTTATTTTTACCTTTTGTTTGTCTTTATTTTTACGACTTTGACTCGCACATTATTTCCCTTCCAACAGCCTCGTTTTCATTCAACGCCTTCTTTCTTGCGCTGAACACAGAAGCGATCAAAGCTAAGTGCATTTTCGTTATTTGTTTCATGTTTGTGTTGCACCTGAAGAAGAC
>JADBJO010004667.1:87128-107128 GCA_016801955.1 Conus betulinus
TTTCACTTTTATGGAAAATCTCTCTCTCCCTCTCTCTCTCTCTCTCTCTCTCTCTCTCTCTCTCTCTCTCTCTCTCTCTCTCTCTCTCTCTCCCAGACACAGTCATGCACTGTACTTCTCATATACGTGCAAACATACATACATACTTCGTCATCCCCCAACCTCACCCCCACTCCCTCTTCTGTACCTACTCCCTGGCCCTTTCCTATCATCTCACTCCCTATCTTTGCCCCTTAATCATATACATCCCTTGTGACAATCACACGCACGCGAGCTCTCAAATACCTATGCTCTTTAACGCCTGTACCCTCCCACACAACTTTTCACTGCTTGTTTGGCCACTGTAAACCTTCATCAAGATGCTCTTCGGTCGTCTCTAACAGTTGCACGTGCAAACAGCCGTCACACAGTTCCAGACGCAGAAGAGGAAGAAGCTAGAAATAGACTAAGACTGCCGCTGCTTGTCGTGTCTTTCCTCCTTCTTTCATGTCTGGTTTCATTTGACTGATTTCCTGGGCTTCTTCTTCTTCTTTTTCTTTTTCTTCTTCTTCTTCTTCTTCTTTCTCCTCTTCTTCTTCTCTCCTCTCCTCCTCCTCCTCCTCCTCCTCTCTCTCTCTCTCTCTCTCTCTCTCCTCTCTCTCCTCTCTCTCTCTCTCTCTCAGCAGACAGTCAGTCATGTTCGGGAGATACTGATGATGTGTGCAGCTTCTGAGAGGAACAGAGAGAAGAGGTAAGCAAAAGTGAGCTTTGAGATTCCATGACGTGAGCTGAATCGTTGTTTTTTGTGATTTTGGTATTGTTATAATCATCGTTTTTCCTGTTACCACTGTCGTAATTACACGTCTGTCTCTCTGTATCGTGAATATGACAACTTTCACTCAGCAAATATGTTCCCAGTGAAAACGATGATATTAGTAAGCTTAACTTTGACAACATGTCCGCTAAATGAGAGGTGATTTATTAGATAAAGTCTTTTTCCTTTCTTCACAAATGGCTTTGAATCATTACAGAGACTGTTTTTTTTTTTACTTTCTATCTTCATACCTTTTGCAATATGTATACATACATGTTTGCATTTTCTTCTATAGTGATCACCCCCCTCCCCCATCTCCCAGGTGTTAATTGTCTTGGCTATTCGTAGATGATCAGTGTGTGTTGTGGCCTGTTCGACTGGGGGTTATAGTGGTCTGACAGCAGACATAGACTCAGACAACTTCGCACGAGGTGATAGTAAACACATCCACAACATGACTCGCTGCTCTAGCAAACTTGTCAGGCTATCTGTGTGTGCTATCGGCCCAAAATTGTCCCGTCGACTAGGCGACGGTTGGTCTATCTGCCTGCCTGGAGCGGAATCTTTGTGCGCTTTGTTTCTTTTGTTTTGTCTAATGTGTCATGCTTTTTTTTTTTTTTTGCCAAACTACCTATTAGCTGAATCTAATCTGCACCTCGTGTCTCCAGCAGCCTGTGATAGTGGCCAATCGTATTCAATTCATGTTAGTTGTAACCCTGCCAACTGCGGGGAGGTCCTATCACCACTTCTGTCAGGTGTACCTGCCTTCACCTGGTGTCAGTGCTGATAACGGGTGCCTTCGTGTCAGACTTGCAGAAGTTCTTCCAGCTTAGCCAAGGTCGTCCACTGACCGCTTTGAAACGAAGTGTTTCAGCCACTGACAGCTGTCCGCCTGTGTTGCCTGAACAATCTCATTCCACACTTCACTCATCGGGGCTTCAGTCTATATATTACGTGTGTTGTGCGCCCGCCTCTCTGTGTGTGTGTGTGTGTGTGTGTGTGTGCCATCTCGTGCGCGTGCGTCTGTGTGCTTGCTCTGAATTAAATGCACTGGTGCGCCTTCCATTGTTTATCAAATTGTGTTCTCCTTTGCTCTTTGTCGTACAGTCTACTTTGTTCTTTGTCTTAACAAAGAGAACAGTTCCAATGGTTCGTCAAAGTATGACCTTCTTTGTTCTTTGTTGTACATAGAGCAAATGTCCAAGGTTTTCGCAAGCTGTGCTTTTACTTTGTTCTTTGCCGTTTAGGACAATTGAAGCTGTCTGCTAAACTGTGTTCTGTAATGCTCTTTGTTGTGAAGATAGGACACTTCCGATTGTTCGCCAATTCTGTTCTGCTTTTATCCTCTGTTTGAAACGGAGAGAAGGCGATTCTAATGGTTCTGATGTTTATATAGAAGTTCTGGTACATTGGATTGATTGATGGACAGACTTTCACAACGCCGTGTGTTCTTGAAAGTGTTTTATAGACACAAGGATAGTGTTAGTCTGCTGTGTACGGGTTTGCTGTGTACGTAAACATGCTTTTGTGTTTCTGTGTAAATTATTTGATTCCACCCCAACAACTTGGCAACATTGTCTCCAATTTACCTTATCTGCCGGAGGGACTTAAAAAAGATGAGGAAACGCGCGGGCTTAAAAATGTCAAGGAGTACAGCTTCTGCAAAATTTAATACAAGAAAGCCCAGTCTCAAAGATAACAGCAGTTCATGTGTGTGTTGGTGTAAAGCCGCCTAATGGTAAAAAAACAAACAAACAAACAAACAAAAAAAATCACACACACACACACACACACACACACACACACACACACACAAGAAAAAAGTTAGTGTTCACAATTTAATAGAGAGCAAAAATGCCTGTGTTGCGTCTAGTTACAACACGAAAGATAATAATAAAAAAGATTCCAGCCTTGGGCTTTTGTTTCATTATACATATTGTTAAAAAAAAGTAACTACAGGTGCTTAAATCAACACATAATTATGCTATCCGCTTCCAATCCACTTCATCCCCCCCCCCCCCCCCCCCCGCGCCTCTCTCAGGACTAAAGCTGCGGATTCAGGCGTGAGGTTTTTTTGTTGTTTTTTTTCTAGCAGGATTGTACACTATGATTTTCAGAATATCATTGGGCTTTAATCAAGCCAGAGGCGCGTAGACACATGTAGTGTTGGCCAGTGTCTGTGTGTGCTTGCGCGCACGTGTTTGTGTGTGTTTGTTTGTGTGTACACAGACACAGACACACACAGACACATACACACACACACACACATACACACACACACGCGAGCACGCGCAGAGAGAGGAGAGAGAGAGAGAGAGAGAGAGAGAGAGAGAGAGAGAGAGAGAGAGAGAGAGAGAGAGACAGAGAGAGAGAGAGAGAGAGAGAGAGAGAGAGAGAGAGAGAGAGAGAGAGAGAGAGAGAGAGAGAGAGAGAGAGATGGAGAGAGAGAGATCTAGCTCTAGCGGGCTCTCGGCACACACCCAATTCATCAACATAGGCAGTCTGCATAGGCAAACATTTTTTGTTGTTGTTGTCCCAACGTCTGTGCCACCTCAGAGGCAGTGCACCCACGCCGCTCATTCCAACACCCCGTCCACAGCCACAGCCCGTCGGCCCCGCCGCAGCCCCGGCACCGGCAACCCACAGGGAGCAGTCAATGTCAAGTCGTCAAGAGGCAACCCACCGGAGGAGACACTGCACTGCAGCCGAGTCACTTCGGTGGTGTTCAGTAGCGCCTGTTCTGATCTAACATACGCAGGACACCACCTACTAAGCCCCCTACTGACGACAATAATTGCTTAGTCGCGGAACCGGCTTGAGTGAGCTCTCCATCCGGAGGGCGCAACCACGTCCGCCCAACGGCAGCCCCCATGGACTCGCCGATACCGGTGACCCCCGACGGAACCAAACCAAGACCACAAACTTGGATAGGACACATCGAAATTGAGGTCACAATGAGAGCAGGGCATGAAGGGCCACAGAACTTGAGAATTTTTTTTTCATGCTGATCGATGAGAATGAAGATCATTAAAATGATGCTACGGATTTCCATTTCGGTCTGAGACTACATGACAGGGCTGTACTCTACGCTTCCTTTCATAATACATCCTGGCGTCAACCAGGCCCAAGAGATACAGGCACATGCAGTGTTGGTCAGGAAATTTGAGCAACACTCTCAGAAACGCATCCATTAAGTGGATGAAACTCGACTGAGTGGTCCCAGTCTTCCCAACTGAGTCCGCAGCAAACTCAACTCTGGGTAGGAGCCGGTCGGGGAAGAAAAACCCACATGACTCTGATGGATTCGAACCCTCGACCTCCCAGCCGGGAGTCTGCGACGCAAATCACTTCGCCACGGCGGCTGGTGCATAGGGAACAACTTCGTCATTCTCTTTTTCCTTTTTTTTTTTGTTGTTGTTGTTTTGTCCCTGTCAATGACTTTACGGGTCGAAACTCGTTGCATATTTATCGTCATGTTTTCGTTCCGTTCCAGTCTGGTGATAACGTTTACCTCTCTCAAGATAAAGTGTTTCCTTGTGTCTGTTGATCTGATTTGTTTATCTGTCGGCAAGATAATACAGAAAGCCTACAAAACTATTTTTTTTTATGAAATTGGAATTGAAATGAGGCAGGGAACAGCAAACAATAAACAGTAAACAAGTGGGGTAGTCTTTGCTCCCATAAGGAAACCTAACACAGAGTAACTTTTATTCAAGACAGCCTTTTAAACTTGAATAAAGTCAGACAAATACAAAGACGAACAATCTAATAGTGGGGGAAAAAAACAAGCGCAGGCCAACAACTAAATTGTCTTCATAGTAATGACTTGGCAGAACTTTGAACTTAAGGGGGGGGGGGGGGGGGGGGGGGGGGGGAGGGGGGGGGGGGGGGGCAGCAGGAGTTTGAAGATGTAAAAAACTGGGAACATGAAATTAAGAAAATATGAAAACTCTTCACTGGCTGCATAAGGGAACCATCGCAATCCCTTTTAAAGGCAGATATATTTGTATTGCCTGCTCCGAGGCCTTTCGTCCGCTGGGTCGGAAACTCATCAGGGAGACACGGCTGGCTGTATCTGCGCTCCCGGCCGGCCGGGATCCAGAATCCGTTCCAGCTTGGTGGAGGTCTGCGCTTTCCCTCTCTCTATCTGTCTGTCTGTCTGTCTCTGACTCTCTCTCTCTCTCTCCCCTCTCTCTATCTGGCTGTCTCTCTGTCTCAGTCTGCCTCTCTCTGTCGTTGTCTCTCCAACTCTGTCTCTGCCTCTCTCTCTGTCTTTCTCTCTGTCTCTGTCTCTCTGTCTCTGCCCCCCCCCCCCCCCCCCCCCCCCCAACAGAGAATACACTGACCTTTTTACCATAGAGGCAATTTCATTCTGCAAATAGCTTTTGATCTCTTTATCGTGTAGTTTGCTGTGCAGTGTGCTCTGCTTCCCAAAGAAAGATTCTGTTTTTTTTTTCTCTTAAAAATGATCGTTTGCCTTAATTTATTTTCCTGTCATCTCATTGTACATATTTGTTGTTGTTGTGCTGAGTGACATCAATAATGACAGAATATTTTTCCTCAGCGTTCTTTCAAAGAACTTCACACACACACACACACACACACACACACACACACACACACACACACACACACACACAAACACACACGCACGTACATACACGTACGCAAGCACGCAGAGAATGTCAATATACGGGTTCAACCCCACCATATGTATTTTGTCTCGCAAACCCCACTTTTCAGCATCCATTATTCATCTCTTGCTATTGTAGCCCCTCTTTTTACGAAAAGCAAAAAATAATAGTAACAAAACAGCAAGTAATGAAATAAAAGATGTTATAAAGGGGTTTGCGAGGCAAAATACATATGGCGAGGTTGAACCCGTATATTGACATTCTCTCTGGCTTGACAAGCAAAGCACCTCAATTAGCTAGGCCAAGTGATCCACACAGGGTCGTTTGACCCAGTTTACTCTCTTACTAGGGCTGGCAACAAGACCAAGTGATCACACAGGGTCGTTTGATCTAGTTTACTGCTCTGCACCTCTTTTCTCAACCAGGCTTGCAACTGGCTTTGGCAGAGTTACAGCAGTTGCTGCTGTAGCCGAGCTTTTATGGCGGCTCTAATCGCCAGTAATAGTAGTACATCCGTCACTGTATTTTTGAAGCATTTGTATGGAGATAGTTGGAGAACCCCAACCCACTCACAAAGCTTGAGAGAATATGCAGCAAGTTAGAGTTAGTGGACAACGACGAAGAGTTAAGATAATATGTTTAAGGAATTAATCATGGATCGTCTTAAGCGCACAAATGTACAGGAAAGCGTAATGCCCACTATCAGTAAAGTACCAGCGTCTTTTCAGATGGCCCCACCGGTAAAAGCATTATTTGCTATTATAGTTAATTATATGGCCTCTGAAGATGATATACAGATCTAATTTTATTTATTTATGTAAAATGTTTAGGTTTAAAAATGAAGACCGAATTTAGTGAATCCGATTTTAAGAATGATCTAAACACTCTAATGAAAAATTACGATGAACTATTTGACAAAACAATCAAAGAGTTAGACATTGATCTTAATGATTCAGCAAAACCTAAACTATTGACAAGTCATATTATAAATTATCTTTTTTTAGAGTTAATGTGCATTCAAGCGTTGCAACACTTGGATGAAGAAACAGAATAAAAGCGCGTTTGCTGATTTAATTGTTTTTTGTCTTTTATTTATATAGTGGATTAGAAAAATGAAGCCCGCACTTAGTGAATCCGAGGTTGAGAAACTGCTTAACAATACATTGTTTAGCGCTAGTGATGAACAATTAAGCAACATGTTTAATGAACTAGACATGGATACTATTAACCCCACAAATGTTCAGGAAATCGTGACACATGCTATAAGTAAAATATCATTTCCAGTTAAAATATCAGAGCCTCTTCAAATTAATCCGCCAGTAAAAGTGATGTTTAGTTATTTTAATTAATTTTACAACCCCTGATGATGATAACATGGAAGTCTGGGTCTCTACTAGGCAAAAAGAAGTTGATAGTTACCATGATTTTACATCTGAGTGGGCTGATTGCATGATTACACGGTTTAATGATGCAAGTGAAGAGGATATGCTAAGAGGGTCTGGTTGGAGTGAAGGCACTGCCCTTGAAATCACATTAAAACAAACAAAATACTATCCCATAGTTAGTAATTCTTACATTCCTCTCCCGAGAGAGTTAGTTTTAAAAACGAGCAGTCTTAAACATAAAAAAATCTGACAATATGTGTTTTATGTGGTGTGTTTTGGCAAAATTATATTACGCTGAAAAGCACGCAGACAGAATTTCTAATTATGAAAAATATACACATGAGCTGAACTTCAATAAAATAAACTGTCCAGGAAGTATAGAAAGTATAAGTCAGTTTGAAGACCAAAACAAACCAATAACTGTAAGCGTATATACATGGTCTGTAGTAGACAATCAACCTCTAAGGATCTCCCCCAAAGCCCCTACTTTAAGTGAATCACTTAAGAATCATGTAGACTTGATACTGTTTACAGACAGTCCTAAGAGCCATTATGTATTTATCAGATCAATTAGCAGACCGTTAGCCTATACATCAAAGGATAAATCTAAACAAGAGAATTGTAGAAAGTGTCTGGTTAGAATCCCAACTGTAAGAAGCAGCTGCCAAACATAAGAATCATTGTAAAAGTTTTGTAGACTGTGAAACCAAACGTATTGCGTCTCTACCGGGGTCTAAAGTTAGTTTTAAAATTACACAAATGCAGATGAACCCATACGTGGTTTATGCTGATTTGAATCACTCTTGCCACAGTATCAAGGCCCACAACAACTAGAAGAACCAAAAACAGCCTTATTAAACAATCATCAGATTTGTTCTTATGCTTTTATTGTTGTTAGGTCGGATGGATGGAAACACACGGCACCAGAGATTTACAGAGGCCCCGACGCAGCTATCGATTTTTACAACACATGAAACTAGTTCGTAATTGCTTCTCCAATCAACCGAATCTCTCAAACATTATTATGACACCTGAAGACCAAGAACAGTATAAATCAGCTACTCACTTTTGGATTTGTGGCTTAGAGCTAACACCCAACAGTAAAGAAAACCCGACACTAAGAGACCACGATCACATTAGCGAAGGTTCAGAGGGGCTGCACACAACAGTCGTAATCTTCAACTTAAGTTTGACCCCAAGACTTGGAAATTACCCATCTTCTTTCACAACTTACGAGGTTATGATTCTCACTTTATTATGCAAGCAGTGACTTCTGAATATAACAGAGTTAGCTGCAATACACAGTCTTCAGAAAAGTATATGACCTTCACCCTTGACTGTTTATCCTTTTATGACTCTGTTCAACATTTGATGGGGAGTTTGGAGAAATTAGCAGGATCGCTACACGACTCTCCAATAACTAAAGAATATTTTGACCCATCTTGAGTACGTAAAGGTGTTTATCCGTATGAATACATGGACTCATGGGAGAGATTTGATGAGCCAGCGCTGCCGCTTAAGGAAGACTTTTACAGCCGTCTTTCAGGCAAAGGCATAACTGACTCTGACTATGAATATGCACAGAAAGCCTGGAAAGAATTACACTGTCAAAACAATGGGCGATCATCACGATCAATATTTGATGGCTGACGCGTGTTTATTAGCAGATGTGTTTCACAATTACAGATATACATGCATGAACATTATATAAACATTGAGATTGACTTAATGTCTAATCTGGCAACACTCCAGACGATTGAACATGGGTTGAGAGGTGGCATTAGCATGGGCTCGCATCCTTTATGTAAAGCCAACAATAAGTATTTAGCTAACTATGATCCTACTAAGCCATCTAACTATTTAATGTATTTAGACGCTAACAATTTATATGGGTGGGCATGAGTCAGACACTGCCATTAAGAAACTCTAGAATGTACACAGGACCTCATGAGGTTAATGCTGTGTTAGGTATGCTGTTAAAACTTACACCTGATCATTCACAGGGACTGATCTTAGAAGTAGACTTGTTGTACCCCAAAGAATTGCACGATCTTCATAACGATTACCCGTAGCCGCAGAAAAAATAAAAAATGGATCCTACAGAACCACCAGAACTTGTGCCTAATCTCCGTCACAAGACTAAGTATGTATACCATTACAGACTGTTACAATTTTACCTAAGACACGGATTAAAACTTACCACTGTTCACAGAATAATTGCTTTTGACCAAGAGCCCTTTATGAGGCCATACATTATGAAGAACACTGATCCTAGAACTAAATCCACTGAAGCATCAGAAAAAGACTTTTTTTAAAACTAATGAACAACAGTTGTTTTGGCAAGACGATGGAGAACTCATACAAACGCAAAGATATTGGTCACAAAAGAAAAAAAAACAGCCATTAAACTAATCTCTAAACCTAATGCCAAGACTTTAGACGATTTAATAGCAGCCTGTATGGCATTATGATGAAGAAACTGTGTGTAAAGTTGGACAAACCAGTGTTTATTAGGTTTACTGTGTTAGAGCTGTCAAAGTTGTTAATGCTAGAATTTCTGTATGGCTACTTTAAACCACTACACCCAGAAGCAAAAGTTCTGTACACAGACACTGACTCTTTTATTGTAGACATCCCCACTGAAGATCTTTACAAAGACTTAGAGCAGGAAGTAGCCAAAGGGGCTGATGGATGGTATGACACATGTGACTATCCAAAAGACAGCCCTTTACATTCAACTGTAAATAAAAAAGTGATTGGAAAGTTTAAAGACGAACTTAATGGGACAGTTATACAAGAATATGTTGGTCTGCGGTCGAAGATGTATAGCGTTGCCAGCCAGCAAGTAAAGAAGTTGTTTAAAAAAATCTCACAACAACTACGAACAGGCTCTCTTTCAAGACAAATGATTTCACCATACAAATGTTAATCTGAGCTCTACTCTTCATCAAGTAAACACAACCGCTGTTAACAAGAAATCATTGGCCTCTAATAACAACAAACGGAATTAGTTAATCATGAGTTTTCATATACCATAGATCATTGGAACTGACTTGACTTAAGAACTTGGGTTAGAACTGACTTGGGTTAAAACTGACTTGACCTGACTTAAGAACTTGGCCAGTACTTGGCTAGTACTTGACTTACTATTTAACTAAAAACTTGGCCAGTACTTAACTAACTACTTAAGTAACTAATTAACTAACTACTACTTGACTAGTACTTGACGTATTTTAAGAATTAATTCATTAAAAATGGATCTACAACAGGTTGTGCTTTTTTCCAGAGATTGGTGCTTTTTCTTTTAATTGTTTTATGGGTGGTTGTGACTTTGTTGTTAAGTATGGCGTTAGATATTTGTATGCCAAGGAACCTCCAGCGCGTATTGCCAGCACGTAATACACCTTTTAGTTTGATTGTGATGAAGATTGTGATGGCAGTGATGATTGTGATGATTGTGGCCATTGTTGGCGGTGTATTACTGTCTAAGAACTTTTGTTTTGCTTCTCGGTTTGCTGTTTATATAGTTTATTCCATTCAGCTAGCCTTTGACCAGCCAAGACGCGCCCTGGATTTTTGGGTTTAGTAACACTACCTACCTGTGGGACCTTCTGCTGTGGAGTCACATTCTTCTCCTCTAAGGCCACAGTCTTCTCCTCTAAGCTCGCATTCTTCTCCTCTGGTGTCTTCTCCTGATCGCTCATTTTTAATTCTATTAAAATCTGAAGGATTAAAAGTAATTAATCCCATGACGAATGGACATAATAATGTTCCAAATCGATAATACATGTCAAATGCAAGAGATTCTAGCGATTTGGATAAAACTGGATCATGTGTTCAGTCATATTTTAAGTTTTTCTTCTGAAACAGTCGGTGCCATTTTACTTACTAATTTAGCATATAAACTAATCATTATGTGCCCCACTGATCTAATCATTTTTTTTTTATCCTAGCTGTGCTTCGTACCTGGCGTAATACTTCTCAATGTCTGAGGTAGACAGTTGCTGAATCTGTTCCATACTTAGTTCGGTGCCTAAATACTGTCTATTTTTTCCACACACAGCCAGAGAGAATAATCTTTCTTTATGGCAGAGGTCTGCCGAGTGGTCTGCTGGCTCCTTACACTTTACAGCTCGTCGCAATTCGTTTTTTTTAAACCCTTTTTAAAACAATAAAAAAATAATATACAATACTTTTAAACACAATGAGCTTAACGCTGATTAATTATGCAATACCTGCTATAGGTGTTATAGTTTATTAATCCCTCACAAGATGTTTTTTTTTTACAAAATGTTTTTTTTTTTAATAAAACCACCAAACATGGGAAAAATAGAAGATTCACCTAAACTAATCGGAATCTTATTTTCATCTTTAGCAACGAAGGATTATTTGATTAAAAAGCATATTGACAGTCTTTCATATTATGATTATTTTGATTATTTTTGTAGTAAATAAAAAAAAAACATGAGCACTGCAAAGATTGTCAATACTGTTTACCACTCTGCCGTAGTTGGTGGCCTTAGTATAGGTTATAGCATGTTAGGAAAAGTATGTTTAAAATGAAACCAGCCAACCTAGGAAAACTAGACATTGAAGACAGTGTCAAACTGATAATTGTGATAGCTGCGGCAGTTGCATCAAAAGACTTTCTTGTCAAACAAGGAATTATTCCAGAAAATATTAATGCTAAAAAGATGTCTGGATTGGTTCTGATGGTGGAACGAGCTATTGTTAATGCTTTGGCCTTCTCTGGCAGCAATTATATGTTTAGTAAATTGCGGTCTGATGAAGAGAGAGAACGGCATAACAAGGCAATGGAAGATTTAGCCAAGGCACAAGACGCGTACGAGAAAGCGAGGATTGCTCACTTTGACTTTATTAATAACAAATTAAGGCAACAGGGACATGCGGCTCACACATTTACAAACGTTGATGACGCAATTAAGGAGTATGACTTAGTGACAGGAGATAAGTTTCAAACATCACCACCGCCAGACCTCTCTGACTTTCATGGACTGTCGGAAGAACAGAAGACCGCAGAGAGAGTTTTTATTGCAGTTGGTATGACGTCAGTCTATCTTGTTGCTCACTTTATTGTGTAAAAAACAAAGAATACAATTAGAATACAGCCCTTCCTCGTGTAAAAAAATACAAATAAATACAGCCCCTTCTTATGGACAAAATACATTATTATCCTATGGGACATTGGAAAGGAAAGAATGCTATTAATAAACTGAGTAAAGCTGCTGGGTGTGTCTGAATCAGAAGCAAAAGACTGGCTTTCAAAACAAGCAATGTGGCACAAAAATTTACCAGCACCAAAAAGAATAATAAGCCTCGATTTGTTAATTCAGTTCCAAATGACACCCATCAGATGGATTTGTTGTATCTTCCACATGAAAAACGTTCGAAGAAAAAGGGTTAAATGTGCTCTTACTGTTGTTGACATGGCTTCAGGGTATAAAGATGCTGAGCCTTTAACGGATAAAAGCTCAACTGCTGTAGCTGTGGGTTTACAACAAATATACATGCGAGGTCCATTAAAGTATCCTAGGATGATCCAGGTTCATGATGATACATGCGGGGTCCATTAAAGTATCCTAGGATGATCCAGGTTGATGAGTGTAAAGGAGCTGTAAACCAACTGTTTTTAAAACACCAGGCCGGTTAAAATTAAATGGGGCATCCCAGGCAACCATCGCTCACAGGCACTAGTAGAACACTTTAATAAGAATTCAGCTGAAAGTCTGTTTACCTATCAATATCACAGAGAAATTATGGACAGAACACGCAACACAGAATGGGTCAGAAGGTTGCCAGTAGTCTTACGTGCCATGAACAATGAAGAATTTAAAGCAACATGCCTTAAGCCAGTGGACGCAATCAAATTAAAAAAAAAAAAACATTACTGAAGACGCACATGACAAGCAAAAACTCTTGCCGTTTGGACTGAAAGTAAGATACTTGTATGCACCTGGAGAGGCGGAGGGTGATGTTAGAATTAGAGCCACAGACCCTATATGGAGTGTAGACGTATATATATGAAGTTGAAAGAATTATAAAAAAAGCCCCTCCTGTGTATTATTTAAGAGAAACTCTCTCTTCTAAAACGCCTGCCCCTAAAAGATCGTTTGTTCGTGAAGAGCTGCAAATTGTTCCACCAAAACACAGTGCCTGTTAATTAAAAAGATATGTATAGTATAAATATTTATAACCTATTTCTTAACCTATTTAAACAAAGCATATATTTTTTTTTAACCTATTTTTGGGTTTAAACTGATCGCTTGTTTTTTTGTAATGTGTTGTCTGATTGCCTTTGTATCTACTTGTTGTGAAGTAAAAATATTTCTCCACTTCTTTTGAATTTCAATTTTTTTTTTTGTCGTTTGCAATCCTCACCATCAGCCACAAGACGTTGAAATTCTTCGTCCGTAATATTTTCGTCCTGTAATGATTTGCTTACTGTTAATCTTAATGAACAAAGTTTTGCTGTTGCTAGGGCTACAATAGCAGTGTGCTTTTATAATTTGTGTGTTAGTTTTTTTTTTTTTTTTTTTTTTTTTTTTTTTAACAGCACTCACAGTCATAGACACAGCACCTAAACCCAAACCAACGCTCCCTAATGCTAAAGACACCGGTGCTCCGGCTCCAGTGGCTAAAACGGTACTTCATTTGTTTGTTTGTTTGTCTTTGCTCTCTGTGTTTGGCTTTCTCTCTGTCTTGTCTGACAATGTTTATGTCTTTTGATTCTGTCATGTCGTTGTGTATTTTTATGCTTGTGCTGAGTAATGTCAATGATGACGGAAAGTATTTTTTTCTTCAACACTTCAAAGAACTTCTTATTAACACACACACACACACACACACACACACACACACACACACACACACACACACGCACGCACGCATACATGCACGCACGCACACACACACACACACATAATACACACTCACAGACACATACATGCACGCACGCACGCACGCACGCACGCACGCACGCACGCACACACACACACACACACACACACACACACACACACACACACACAATCTGGTGCATTGGTATTCGCGCACCATACATGCCAGTGCCCACACGCTTTCTACTCCCCTCCCCCCAGTTTTTCCCCCAGCACCCAACCTCTCCCATTTCCACCCCTATCCAGTCTATCTTCCTTCTGTTTTGCTCCCTTCCTTCTCTGCTTTGGGATCCCTTCATTCTGATTTTGATTTACTTTACATAAACCGTAAATGTATATGTATATTACATAGCATTAATTACGCCGTCCTCTCTCTCTCTCTCTCTCTCTCTCTCTCTCTCTCTCTCTCTCTCTCTCTCTCTCTCTCTCTCTCCGCTCGTTCGCTCGCCCCCCTATGTCTCTCTCGCTCGTTCGCTCGCGCTCTCTCTATGTCTGTCTTCTCGGTCTGTCGTCTGTCTGTCTGTCTGTCTGTCTGCCTCTTTCTTGCTCTCATTCTGTCTGTCTGTCTGTCTGTCTGTCTGTCTGTCTCTCTCTCTCTCTCTCTCCTCTCTCTCTCTCTCTCTCTCTCTCTCTCTCTCTCTCTCTCTCTCTCTCTCTCTCGTGAGCAGCATTCAACATCGCAGGAATCTGTCGTTGATGCCACACATTTTTAACGCCAAGAATACTATGAACACCTGCCCTCCCACCCACCCCCACCCCTCCTCCCTACCATTCTCCTATCTCTTAATCCCCCCAGCCTTCTTTCCCTCAGGATTCCCTTTCGAACACAGACAAACAGAAAACAAACAAAGGGAAATAGATTTAAAAAAGAAAAAAGAAAAGCATACGTACACTACTAGTGGGCACCAACCCAAGCCTTTTTCGTTCCGGGATGGTAGGCTGCAAGGGTGGTGGGATGGAGATTTTCTGAAGATAAAGATGCCAGCTACGCGTGAATGAGTGTCACTGTTAGACGCTTTTAGTGGAAACGGACGGGTGAGCAGCCAGTGTCATGAGCTGTGGCGGCGCTGTGTTGTGCGACTTTAGTCAGCTTGTGTCTGTTTCTCACTGCTTCACTGCTTAGCTCACATAACTCATCCATGGGTGGGCTAGCACGCTAATTTGAGCTCCGTGGTCAGCTAAACTATGACTTGATCATCGCCCCCACCATCATTGCGATGTCGAGAGTACTGCAAATAGTGTAGTGCTCTTAATATTACAAGGTTTGCTACCAACGTTGGTTATTTTTGGGTGTATGAGAGTGACAGTGCACTATCTAATCTATCTATCTATCTATTTATCTGTCTATCTATCTATCTATCTATCTATCTATCTATCTATCTATCTATCTATCTATCCGTCCGTCCGTCCGTCTCTCCGTCCATCTGTCTGATTGTCTGTCTCTGTCTGTATCTATCAAATTATCTATCTCCACACACACACACACACACACACACACACACACACACACACGCACACACACACACACACACACGCACACACACACACACACACATGTACACACACACGCGCGCGCGCGCGCGCGCATGCATGCATGCATGCATGTGCACCCACGTACGCGGCGCGCGCGCGCGTGTGTGTGTGTGTGTGTGTGTGTGTGGTAGATAGACAGAGAGAGATGTGTGTGTGTGTGTGTGTGTGTGTGTGTGTGTGTGTGTGTGTGTGTGTGTGTGTGTGTGTGTGTATTGTTCGTGTGTGTGTGTGTGTGTGTGTGTGTGTGTGTGTGTGTGTGTGGTGCACTGCATGATCAGTACATTGTTTACAATATTGCTGATGACATGTGTGTATGACTTTGGGTGTGGGAATGGGAGGTGGGGGAGGGGGGGGGGGGGGGGGGGTGCTTGCGGTGTTCTGGGTTGCGCTTTTCAAGGCATTTTCAGATGAAAACATTTATTGGGCAACAGAGGACAGAGGGAGGCCTGAACCCACAGAACCCCAATCCTCTCCCTCATCCTCCATTCCCAACCTTCACACACACACACACACACACACACACACACACACACACACACACACACACACACAGATGCACTTAAAGAAAATTAACAGCAAACATTACAACGAGTTTGCATACACACTCCTGTATGCCTGTAGCATACATGTCTCCATCCACTTCTATTTTCACTATAAACAAAAACAAAAAAAAAAGAGAAGAAGCACACAATGATGACATGTTACCATAAAGTGCCTGACATGAGCTTTTTACCAGTCATCATGTTTGGTCATAATACACTTCTCCACCTTCTTGGCACAAAGTCAAGGCATCAGCAGCTTTTTTTTTTTTGGTTGGGAGTGGGGGATGGGGGAGGGGACTCTCGGAAAAGCGTTCTTTTTTCCCAAACCTAGTTGTTCTGCCTCTCGAACGTCTGATACCCGGCGTTTTGGGACCAGGAACGTCAACAGGACATAAACACCTACCAAGCAATGGAGACTGACAACTGCTTTGAGAGGTTCTTGTCTGGGTGCGTCGGATTCACTGGCTGCCTCAGAGAGTTGTTTCCCTTACGCTCACTTAGTAATGCAAGTGGCGAAATCTCCAAGGCAGTAATCTATGGTGTAGACAAAGACGGCTTGCCGTATTGTTGTTCTGCGTCCAGTTTCTTTTGCGTAGCGATCTTCACAAACTAATTTCCTTGTGCATGTCTGATGTGGGGCGCAAGTCTGGGTATGCTTACGTGATGTGACAGTACGTCCGGCCCTGGGTACTGCGATATTGATTTTTTTTTCTTTTTTTTTGGTCTGTGTTTGGTTCTGTGATATGATTATTTTTTTTGTCTCTTGATTTTTTGCTGACTTATCTCTGAGCCTCTTCAGATGCACTATCCTTACACTGTCATTCCAGTCTTCTGTTCTGCAGCCACACTCTGTCACAGCCCTGGCACTGACAATCCACAGGGAGCGATCAGCATCAAGTCGTCATAAGGCAATTCATAACAGGAGACGCTGCTTCGCTACCTAGCCACGTCATTGGTGTTCAGTGACGTCCGTTACAGCATAGACAGTTTGGGGGAAAAAAAAAGAATTGTCACAACTCAACGCTGCTGATGAGACTGAAATGAAATTGTAGTTTGTTGTTTTTCAGCAATTCAGTGGTGTTCAGTGATGTCTGTTACAGCACAGACTGTTTGAAAGAAAAAATTCATTATTCAAAACCGCTGATGAAACTGAAATTAAATTAAATCGTAGTTATTTTTCAGCAATTCAGGACCTAAGTATGTATCAGTTTATTCACCAAAAAGTATCGTGAAACAGACTTTACATTAAGGCTACTAATGGCTGCTAAGACTGTAGATAGCCAGTCAAAAGTGTTCCTATTTTTCTTAATACGTTTTACAAAACAGAGAAAATTACTTGTATTAATGCTGGCTCTTGGCTTACCCTTGTGTTAGAGTTATAGAATCGTACGTTTTCATACAGGGAGTTTACTCCTCCTCTCTCTCTCTCTCTCTCTCTCTCTCTCTCTCCAAAGACATTAATGTAGTGTGTTTTTCATACGTACACGCACTCAAACAGGTTTTCTCCTTCCACTCCCTCTTCTTTACCTACTTCCTGGCGCTTCCTTTTTCATCTCACCCCCCCCCCCCCCCCCCCCCCCCCCCCCTCCTTTCCCCATAATCGTACACATCACTGGAAACAGGCACACGCACGCTCGCTGTATTACACCGCGCTCTTTAAACGCCTGCACCCTCGTCTACAACCTCTCACTGTTTGGTTTGGCCACCTAAACCTTCAACAAAATGCTCTTCAGCCGTCTCTAACGGTTGCACGTGCAAGCCGCCACACAGTTCCGGACACAGAAAAAAGAAGAAGCTAGAGCAGACCGAGATTGCCGCTGCTCGCCGTGTCTGTCTTCTTCTTTCACTAGTGAAAAAGTTTGGTTTCATCCAACTGATGGCCTGGGCTTTCATTTTTATTTTCTTTTTCTTTTCTCACTCTCACTCTCTGCAGACAGTCTTGTTTGGGAGATACTGATGATGTGTGCAGCTTCTGAGAGGTACAAAAAGAGGAGGTCAGTGCTAGTGAGTTTTCAGGTTCCATGATGTGTTCATTGAGCCGTTGTGTTTGTATTGTTGTTTGTCGTTGTCTTTTTTTTCACTTTTCACCGTCGCAGTGTGTAACTTTTCCCTGCTTCTATTTTGTGTTTTGCAACTTTTGCGTGTGAACTTTGTCTCGTGAAAATGGTATTGGTAACTTTGCCGTCATGTCCGTGAAACGAAAAGCATGACGATTTCTTACATTATTTTTTTTTTCATTTCTCATTGGAAGTTGAGTTGAAATCATTGCAGAGATTTCTTTCTGCCCATCTTCTTTCTTGTGTGCAGGTTTCTCCATCGCAGATTAATGGCTCATGCTCATTTCAGTGGGAAACTAAACACAATAAGTGCAGATTTGTTTTAAAAACTATTTCATATGTGAATTCCACATTTTTCCACATACACAGCTGAAGTACCATGCAGATAATGTCTCTATGGTTGCCAGGTAAAAATTCTGAATGTTCCTCTGCATACATAAAACGAACTTTTATGTACAGAGATCGGGAGATAGGCTTGCTCATAACACGTTACAGTGTCAGTAAAGTGCATTAAACATTGGTTAAATTTAGTCAAGGCTATCAAGCGTGTGCAAGTGTTTCGGCCCTAACTCCTGACACTCTAGGGGGTTTGGGCCACACCCGGTTCATGACTCCGGATGTCTCTCTGCTGCCCCCCTTTTTTCCCCATCTCGGGACGAGCCATGGCTGGGATTCGAACCCATGCCCCTCTGGACATGCTCATTTTCCACGTAATGACTCGTGCGCTAACCACTGAGCCACTGGGACACCTGATATTTGTAGGAAAGTTTAAGCCTTATGAAGTTCACTTTTGTTCCTCCTTGACCAGATCCAGCTTGAACACCTCTTTCTGCTGCTTCTGCCATTGCTTTCAGGGCTCTGGTTTTTTTTCCCTCCCTGCAACTGAAGGCTGTTTCATGAGGCTGTATGCAGACGTTCCTACAAACCCCCAAGCTCCAATTTCTGCAGTGAGGACTTTGACCTGATAGCCCTCTCTCCTCAGGCTGTTTGCCAGATCAGCATACTTTTCAGTCTTGTAGATTTGAGCTGCCTCCATTTTGTTCTCATATGGCACCGTGAGCTCAATCATGATCAGCTGCTTGGTTGACTGAGAGTGGACTACAAGATGCTACAAGATGAATCTGGTTATTTTAACTGGACGTCAACAAACTGCCTGAAAATGATTTTGGTGTTGTTTGGCTGAACCAAGGAGTGCCGAGAAATTCCAAAGAACATGATCAACGTGTCAGTGCCTTTATTCAGTCAGTACAGGAGAAATCCCGGGGGGGACTATCAGATGCCAGACTATAGTCGTGTTTGGATCAAAGTTACAGCTGAAATCGCATCACTACACGATTTTTCACTGACACAAAAATCCATTCCACACTATTGCCAAACTCTTGAATGCCCTGTCTTGATTTCTTGAATTATTGGGGAATACCAATTGTTGAGAGGCAGTGCTGTGCAATAGCTGCGATATTTGAGCATGGACACACACAACACACACAACACACACACACACACACACACACACACACACACACACACACACACACACACACACACACACACACTCGCACACATGCGCATGTATACACCCACGCCCATACGTCCACACATACACACACGCATACACACACACACACACACACACACACACACACACACACACACACACACACACACACACACACACACACACACAGAACACACAGAGAGAGAGAGACAGAGAGAGAGAGACAGAGAGAGAGAAACAGAGAGAGAGACAGAGAGAGAGAGAGAGAGAGAGAGAGAGAGAGAGAGAGAGAGAGAGAGAGAGAGAGAGAGAGAGTAGAAGTTTGTTGAAAAAAGCCGAAAAAGTTGCAGTGTTAACGAACGCACAAGACTTTTAAACAAAGTTACCAAAGGTCGAACAACTGTACGCTTTAAACTTCTTAGTTCATGCTCTCAACTTCTCGAATGGGCGAGTGGCCTGCCGAGACTACGTCATGCTAATTGTTTTCGATTTCTGTTTGCTAGTATTCGTTTTCGCCGAATGTGATTCACTTTACTCAACACAAATGAGACTTAAAGGCGTCTTGTAATGCCGTTCCTATTAAAACCATCTGAACACTGATGGCGTCCTTTCATATGCTGAGATTATTGGATCTAAGGCAGCTA